>BRDA01019635.1:37649-58568 GCA_036984385.1 Crenuchus spilurus
CTTTACTCCTCTCCTCTCTGTTTCATCTCATCTCGCTCCTCTTCAACTCTTCTCTTGTCTCCTCTCCCCTCCTTCCCTCTCCATTGAGCTCATCTCGTCTCCCGTCTTCTATGCTCATCTTTCTCTTCCTCTTCTCTCATCTCTGCTTCTCACATGTTGCCTTGTCTCACCTTGTCTCCTCTTTGCTCTCCTCTCCTATCTTGTTTGCTCATCTCCTCTCGTATCTTCTGTCTGCTCCTTTGTCTCCTCTCCTCTCCTCTCAATTGATCTCATCTCTTCTCCTCTATTGTCTTAAATGCTCATCTTTCTCCTCCTGTTCTCTCATCTCTGCTCCACACATGCTGCTATGTCTCATATTCTCTTCTTTGCTCTCCTGTCTGTCCATCTCCTCTCCTCTCTTGTTTGCTCATCTCCTCTCATCTCTTATCTTCTGCTGTCTGCTCAGTTGTCTCCTCTCCTCTCCTTTCTTCTCCATTGATCTCATCTCTTCTCCTCTCCTGTCTTCTATGCTCATCTTTCTCCTCCTCTTCTCACTTGCTACCTTGTCTCACCTTGTCTCCTCTTTGCTCTCCTCTCCTATCTTGTTTGCTCATCTCCTCTCCTCTTGTATTTTCTGTCTGCTCCTTTGTCTCCTCTCCTCTCCTCTCAGTTGATCTCATCTCTTCTCCTCTATTGTCTTAAATGCTGATCTTTCTCCTCCTGTTCTCTCATCTCTGCTCCACACATGCTGCGATGTCTCGTATTCTCTTCTTTGCTCTCCTGTCTGTCCATCTCCTCTCCTCTCTTGTTTGCTCATCTCCTCTCATCTCTTATCTTCTGCTGTCTGCTTCTTTGACTCCTCTCCTCTCCTTTCTTCTCCAGTGATCTCATCTCTTCTCCTCTCCTGTCTTCTATGCTCATCTTTCTCCTCCTCTTCTCACATGCTACCTTGTCTCACCTTGTCTCCTCTTTGCTCTCCTCTCCTCTCTTATTTGCTCATCTCCTCTCCTCTTGTATTTTCTGTCTGCTCCTTTGTCTCCTCTCCTCTCCTCTCAATTGATCTCATCTCTTCTCCTCTATTGTCTTAAATGCTCATCTTTCTCCTCCTGTTCTCTCATCTCTGCTCCACACATGCTGCTATGTCTCATATTCTCTTCTTTGCTCTCCTGTCTGTCCATCTCCTCTCCTCTCTTGTTTGCTCATCTCCTCTCATCTCTTATCTTCTGCTGTCTGCTCAGTTGTCTCCTCTCCTCTCCTTTCTTCTCCATTGATCTAATCTCTTCTCCTCTCTTGTCTTCTATGCTCATCTTTTTCTTCACATGTGGCCTTGTCTCACGTTGTCTCCTCTTTGCTGCTCCTCTCTTCTCTTGTTTGCTCACCTCCTCTCTTATCTTCTGCTGTCTGCTTTTTTGTCTTCTGTCTGCTCCTCTCCTATATGTCCCTGTCCTCACTACTCCTATCTTCTTCTCTCATATTTCCTGTCTGCTCGTCTCCTCTCCTTTCTTACCTTCTGTGTGCCCCTGTCATTTCCTTTCTTCTCTTCTTTTAGCTTCTCATGTCTTTCCTCTCCTCTCATTTCCTCTCTGCTCCGGTTGTGCTCACTTATTTTCTCCTCTCTCCACTTCTCACTTCTCGTCTCGTCTTGCCTCTTTACTCCTGCTTTCCCCTCATCTCCTGTCCTCTCCTCTCTCACCTTCTCCTGTCTGCTCCTCCCTTCTGAAAGGAAGGATAAAATAAAATGTACTGTACTACATTTACTCTGTGCTTTGCTCTTTATCTCCTGTGTGAACACACAGACTCTCTCCCCTCTGTGTGTCTTTAAACACACACACACTCACACACACACACTCTTGCACACAAACACACCTATGCAGGCACGCACCTGTTTACAAATGACGGTAAGCTCGCCGTGTTGTCGTCCTCCTGCTCTGGATGGTGGAAATTGAAATTCAGTGGCTGTAGAAAACAGGTGCAGCCAGAAGGCCTCATATTAACCATCTGGACTCCCTTGTGATGTCACTGTCAGCAAGACGCTCCGCTGCTGTCAATTAGCAGTGCAGACAGGAAAAGGGGAATCTCTCTCTCTCTCTCTCTATCTATCTCCCCCCTTCCCTCTCAGACACACTATCTCTCTTCTGCTCTCTCGTACATGATCGGCCTCTTGTACTACAGCATGTTTTACACTCTCTCATTTTCTCTTCACTCTTTCTCTCCTACATATCCACTCCAGTGTATTTCCCGTCCTCCTCCTCCTCTCTATCACTTACATTGTTGCATTATCAAGCACATTTTCTCTTTGATCGAGCTCTAATATCATCTGAAGCTATTCAGCACGCATACTCTGTCATTTTCATTTCCTGCTCTATTCTCTTGCTTGCATATGCATAGTACCAGTCAAAAGTTTGGAGTCACTTGCCATATTTTTTTTGTTATTTTAAATACAGTTTATAAACCTGAGATGTAATTTCTGCGTCTGAAATACAGTGAGTTCTGAATGTTATATACATTAAAAGTGTTGATTCCAAACTTTTGACTGGTACTGTATGTGCATGTGTAGGTTGAGTGTGCACCCATGCAGGCATGTGTTTGTTTGTGAACGAGGTGCTGGTGTTTTGGGACAATGACTGTGTGGAATGCAGAGGATGAGCTTTACGGACTGCTGTTTACTTTGGCCGGGACTGTTAAATTTTTAACTGCACCCTGTTTAAAAATGAACAAAGATGCACTCTAGAGTATCACACAGAGAGAGAGAGTCACACACATACACCCCTGCACTGACGTAGCGTGTGTATAAAGTTTTGGTTGCACCCCTGAAAAGCACAATGAGCTAGTGGTACATAGACCTCAACAAGGGAACAGTGAATGAAGCACGTACAGCATCATATTCTGCAGCAAAACTCGAGAGATATGTTTGACCTCTCAGAACGGCTGTGTCACCTGGGCTTTGTTAACATTAAAGAATTCTCTCTACCTGCTGTAAAAAATAAGCACAACATCACGACTTTAGCTTAAATGGATGAAAATCCAGCCTCAGACGGGCTCTCCTGCTCATCAAACCTTTAGACACATTCTGGTTGAGTACCTCTGTGTGTTTTGGGCCAGTTCTGGTGTGTGGCTCTTGGCTGCTTGGCCATTGACCTCTGCTACTCTATGTCTGCAGCTCAGCCATGTGTTTAGTTTCCACATGAACACCCCCCGCTATGGCCTCCACTATCCCAGGATGCAGTTCAATGTCCTTGGAGGACTAGAGTTGAGCAAAACGGCCGTTTACCTTCCTCTGAACCCATGGGAAGTGCACACAGCTTCTTGAAGGACAAGGGTGTTTTCTTTTTTTGTATTTCGCTTTGTTTTGGGGTGTGTGTGTATGTGCGAGTGTGTGTAAGGATGTGTGTGGCTAGAACTGAATGAAAAAACCAAAACAAACCGTAAACAGCTGGGAAATACAACTGACAATTTAACACTCAGCGGGTTGCATAAGTGCGTAGAGCTCAAAAGCTCACACGTTTGCGTTTTGAATATTCTCTTCTCACCCTCCATGCATGATCATTTGAGATAAAATAGCAACAACGTCTATTGTTGTGTTCACCTAATATGGCCAAACACGGCTCACAATGGAGACTGAGTGTTGGCTAATAATCGTATCACTGTGTCTGGAAGATTTCAAACATCAGAAGTATTTCAGCCACATTAAGAGCCGTTCTCAGAGGCCCATGTTTGGTTTTTGTCTTCCTTATGAATGCCAAGTGGAGACCACAATCTGCATGTTCCTATCAGGGCTGTTGGAAAGGTTCTGCCCTGCTCTAGGGCTTCATGGACCTTAATTCTGCCATGGCCACAGCACAGCAAAAGGCCAAGTCTGTCACTCTCATGTTTAGTTTGTCCCTCCTGACAATCCTCTCTCTCTCTCTCTCTCTCTCTCTCTCTCCACTCTCTCCACTCTCTACCCTCCCCTCTGTTTCTGTCACTCTTGGCAGCCCCAGGGTATTCCCGCTTTTCTGGGAGTCTGGCCCCCACCTTCCTATCCATGAGCCCCCTAGATCACCATGGAAACAGCAGTGTTCTCTATGGACAGCATCGCTTCTATGACACATCGAAAGGTATGTGTGTGGGCCACCTGTCTTCTTTCTTACTACAGTAATACAAACACTCTTAAGTACACCTGTGAGGATAACTCAACTTCTGCCTAATTTTCTGACAGTCATTAGTTGTTTTTGTCTCATTCTTCCTCTCTTTCCCCACAAAAGATTTCTACATCAGAAGTCTATCTTCGCAGCCTCACCTCCTGTCCACCAATCACAGCCTTGCACCACTGACTCGGACCGCCCACAGCCACCCCCTGGGCTCCTGTAGCCGGGAGCGAGACCCTGGAGCGGGAGGAGCTCAGAAAATCTCTAAAGAACCAGATGTAGCAGAGCGAGGCATATCAGCTGGAGGAAAAGAGAAGGAAAGATGTAAACAGGAGACGAAGGAGCGTCAGCACCACAGCCCACCTTCACCAGTCCCTCATCAACATCTTCACTCTCACCATCATCCTCAACTCCACGCTTTAGGGCCAGAGGAGGACCTCAGACACAAAGATGACTCCAAGCACCTCAGTGCCTGCCTTTTGACCACCAAGATTCATAACGGCTCTGAGCCAGCAACTGCAGCCAGAGGCTCCCTGCCCAGCTGCGTAGGTCCAGGGGCTTCGATTTTAGGGACAGGTCGGCAGCGGAGTGGAGGCAACCTGTGCTGCAAGGAGGGAGTCAGTGGTGAGATGAGAATTAGTGAGCCTTCAACAGACTGCCTGCGCCACAGTGCCATGCTAGGTCATACCCATCCAATGTCCTATTCCATACCCACTCCACTTGGCTTGGGCTCAGCAGTTGGAGGATCATGGTTGCACCCTACTCACCCACACCATCATCATCCTACTCATCCCCATCCAGACTTATACTGTCCTCCTCCTCCTGCTCCACTCACCATGTCCTCAACTCAGGATAAGGGTCTAGTTTCTGGAGTAAGCAGGGACCCCAAAGTTATAGGCCCCACATTTGTTCCCTCTGTAGGGCCTCTGGGTGACAAGACGAGTGGGCCCTTCCAACTGGGTAACCCCCACTGTCGGGGTGCAAGGGGAGGGATGGTTGGAGAAGAAGGAGGGGAAGGAGTAGGCAAGGCTAAAGCTTCAGAAAAGACAAGTAATGGAGGCAGAATAGCTCCTCCTCCTGCACTCTCTCTTCCACCGCCTAGTACCTGCCAAAGAAAACCTTCACATCAACAGCAGCAGCATGTATATGGAAAAGCAGACAAGGGCCCAGACTGGTCTCATGGCCCCCATCCTTCTCATATACCACAGCAGGCACAGCACAGTCATAATCACCAGCCGCATTCAACTCTAACAACCCGCTCCTGCAGCCTAGAGGCTGCTGAGAATTCCTCTGAGACTGATGCTTATCGGCCCTCTCTGCCCCAGGGGGCCAAGGATGGCTGCCAGGCTAAAAGCAGCCCTTACGCCAGCACTCCGCCTTTCCGGGACTGTTCTCACTCAGGTCCTCCTCACAGGGTTCCGTCTGAAAGCAAGGCCAGTGGAGAAAGTGGGTGTGCACTCCAGCGGGACAGCCAGAGGGTTGCTAGGATACATCATCAGCAGCATAGCAGCAGGGCAGGAGCTGATGGACAGGATCCAGAACTTGGTTCAAGCCGTGGTTCTCAAAACAAAAGAAAGCCGGAGATGGAGATGGAGGCACAGGGTTACAGTGGACATCAAGCAGGGACTTTGTCGTCCTGGGAAGTACAAGGACATCAGGCTCATCCTGACAGTGAGCGTCGCAAGGCTTATGACTCCAGTGCCCAGGCTGCACCAGGAGACCACGGGTCTCACGCTCCCTTTCCTGCCTACCAGGAGCCCTCACTAGGTCCTCAGGGGCCAGAGAATAGTGCCATGAAAAACTTGATGAAGTACAGTAGCCAACAGCCACTCCTACTGTCCCAGAAGAGTCCGTTTGGTGGCCTGGGCAGCCTGAAGCAGGGGATGGCAAATAAAGACATGAGAAATGAGAGGAATGGAGGGAGTGCAAGCTGTGCCCAACAGGAGGGCAAGCAAACGTTGCCTTCAAGGAGAGCCTCATCCTCTGGGGACAGCGAGCGCTCAGAGCGCGTGGGCCGGGATTCGGGAGACGTACAGGGGGAGGGGGAGGTGCGGCAGCCCCCTGTGGGTATTGCTGTAGCAGTTACCAGGAAGAGAGAGCCACCGTGCCGCCCGCCAGACGGACATGCCACCCACAGCCGCCACGGCAGAGTGCTGCCCAGCATGAAGGGTAAGCCACCAGCAGGAGGCTTTGAGTGTGTGTGTGTCTGTGCATTTCTGTGCGCTGTACATGTGTGTATGTGTGTTCATTTGTGCTAACAAGACAAGCATCATTTTCCAGTTTAGCAGTGCTACTTGTGAACTTTTGGAAACTACACATGTGAATAGCTGAATGTGTGATTACAGGAACGATCTCCAATTAGTCATTTTTGGTTGCTAAATCACGTAATCAGCTACGTGCAAATTGGTTCTGACATTTCAAAAGTGTAATATGCCAGATTGGTTGTTTTAGTCATTTCAGTGCCAGTTGGGGTTTGGTTGCCAAATTGTTTACTTTCCGCAGGTCGACAGTTTCTGCAATTGATTTGTTTTATCATGTCATACTTTTGTACAGCACTTGATACTAAATGTGACTAAAAAAATTGCAAATACCGCTTTGCAGGCAGACTGTTGTTCTAAATTAAGGTTAATAAAAGACGTACTGTAGTTATCGTCAGCCTTGGATAGAAAGTTTGCATCACTGAACTGTTCCTCTTTGTCAGGGGTTGGGCACTCCATATACCCACTAGAGCGGGAGGTGGAGGAGGAAAGGAAGAGGGTGCATGAGGAGCAGCTAGCACTGCCTTCACTGGACAGAGAAAGAGAATTCATTCTCAGGTGCAGTATTTGTCAATATTTGTAAAATAGCAACACAAAATGATGTTGAATGCAGATTTGCCTGCTGTGCTTTTGGATCACTCATTCTCATTCTCTCTCTGCTCAGGGAAAACAAGGACCGAGTTGAGTTTGCCAGGATCCACCCCTCCAGCAGTTGCCATGGAGATCTGACCTCTCACCTCATCGTACCAGGTGGCAGCCAATTGGGAGCTGATCCTTCTGCACATGCCCACCCAGCTCATCATCACTGGATGCCTCGAACTGGAAGTCCCTCCCTATGGATGGGCCACTCATATGGCAAGTGTGCCAGTTTCTTTTCACTGCTTTGTACTAGTTTAACTGACTTGATTGTACAAAGTAAATCTGCCAGTGTTAAATCAACACTATTAGAGTAAAATTAACACTGAGAGTGTTACATTTTGACACCCTCGGTGTTAATTTAACTTTAATAGTGTTGATTTAACACCGACATATTTACTGTGTAGTTCATTTTTGAATGGCTTTTCTGTATGGAGTTATATTGGTCTTACCTTTATTGCCGTAGCCTTTATTAAATTAACAGCTCATTCTTTGCTCTGACTCTAAGGTCTGAGTCATGCTGCCTTGCACCAAAACCTTCCACCTGGCTTCTCTGCTGCCATGCCTGGCCCCCTGCAGCCTGTCCTGTCTTTGCCCCAGGATCCCTCTACCGCCTTGGTGGTCTTACCCACTGAACCAGCTGCTCATCCTGCCACCCATCACCTAGGTACAATCACAAATCTTGACCTTTTTCATTTCAGAACTGTAGGTGTTTACAAGTGGCTCAGATATATACAGTATTAATGAAAATGTGCAGCTGATGTTGTTGACTTACAGCGGTTCCTGCTTTCAATATGGGTCTGACTCTCTCTCCATCTTCTCTGAGATGATTTGCCTTGCCAGTGTGAAATGTTGTGTCTTCCCCAAATCTGTTCCTGTATCGTTCTGTAATCATTGTAAAACGCTTCACTAAGCCATGCTGGCAGTTGCAGCACATCTTATTATCAGCTTAATGAGAACGGTCTCACAGATCTAATTCTAAGGCTCACTCTGAATGCACGGAGCAAAATTCCAGAAAAAAAAATGTTTAAACAAATAATCATTTCAAGCAGGTTAGCTGGCGTAAATGCATAGATTGTTTGTGAGATATGTGGGTGTATATTTGAGTGTGTGTCATGGAAGTGAAGTGTAAATGAATGTACTATGTAATTGTCTGCATTTTGCTGCAAGTTAATGTGTAAATCTTTATATATATATAATAAAATATGCATATATGCGTAAAGGTGTAGAAAGAAGCTGTTGTACGTTGTGTGAGTGTGTGGGAGTGAGGGAGAGTGAGGGTGAGGAGTGTAAGGGTGTGCTAATGTGGACTGAGCTGTGCGCTGTGGCTAATTGGTATTTAAAGCATTATGTTAGTTCTGTACACAGATGCTGTGGTGTTTTCTTTGTGTTGTCCTTTGCTGCACTGTGAGATGCTTTATATTTGATCTTGAAGTACACTAATGCTGGACAGTATTGATACTGGCATTAATACTCATTGTTCAACATCGCAGTAATGTTGCTGTATTACACTATCACATGATAAAATGTATTCCGTTTTTGTACACATGCTAGTACTATGTGCTTAAATCATATTTGGACTGGATCACTGATATAGCAGAATGAACAGAAGAAAGAATGACAGTGACAATGGAGAACAACTCATAGTTTCCCAGAGACAACAGTGAGATCAGATGGAAGCTGAAAGGAGACTTTCTCCTGGAAAAAAGACCTAGAACCCAGTTTGAACCATTCCTCATCCAGACCTTCTCAATTAAATATCATGAGCCATCAAGGAGCAACATCTGATTAAGAGAATGTTCCTCTGCGCCAGCCTTAGCAAGAATGCCAACTTATTTTTGGTTTTGTTGTGGGGGACCTTACAGACCTTACAGGGACCTAAATAGCAGCAGGGCAGGAGCTGATGGACAGGATCCAGGAAACTAAACAATCAGGGACAAAATGAGAATTTCAGAGGTGGGAGGGACACACCTAGTTTGATTACGGGGGGGTTGGAGCATTGCACTCTTAAACATAAATAATTTTTTATTTAGATTATTAGAAAATTATTAATATATTACTTAAAAATAATGATTCATAATTACTAATTACTATTAATAATATACTAACAATAACTATGAATCATTTTAGTAATAATAAAATAAGAACATTAATATTAATTAATAAAATATTAATACATTATCAAATATTAATAAACTGTTTAAAGCACGTAGCATAAAATTACCACCCAATTCTGTGTTTCACCTTGTTAGTCAACTTCACTCCAACTCATTACCAACACTTATGTTTGGAATGTATGGTCAATAGACCTCATTTACACAGAATTATACCTCAAATTATATATACATATTATATACAGTACATAGAATTATAAGATCTGTTACTGCTTTCTGATTGGCTGTTTTCAGTTAATTCTGAGCACAAGAGCTTAAAAAGATTTGCAGTTCGTGAGTGCGCACTCACGCTCCACTACTAGTAAGTGCTGCTGAATCAGGCTCTTCAACTTAAAAAAATGTGCTCTTGACTTTTTGCCAGTGAACCAGATAGAGTGGCAGCGGGGACGGCCAACCACATGTTGGCAAGAAACGGCAGAGCCAATTGTTGAGCTTGTCAGTGTTCTAAAGGGAAACAGGCTTCAGCTTGAGCTACCTGTTTTCCACTGGGTCCTAGTGCCTGAAATGTCTCTGGTTAATATAGCGTAACATTGTTTTTGGATGGTAAAAACTGCAGGGGCCCAAAAGTGCAGGGGACATGTCCCCCCCTACCCAAATTATATCTGTGCTGTATATACACAGTTGTGTGACAACAATTCTGCTAAATCAGTATAGATTATATATTGTCCAGCTCTGTGGAACATATTTCATAAAGCAAGTTTACAATAAAGTCAGCTCAGACAGCTGTTTGCTGTGTTTTGAGTCGACCGTAGTCGTTATGTGCTGTGCATGCCTGTACAGAGTGCTGTAGAGATCTGTGCTGTGTGTGTGTGTGTGTGTGTGTGTGAGAGAGAGAGAGAGGACTCCCTCCTCCCAGCTCAGCCTGTGAAATTTAATTAGCTCTCTGCTCTTCAGCGCAGCACTTTCCCTTCCGCGCTCCGCAGGAGCCGCAACCGAGAGGGGAAGTGCACCCACCGGACCCTTCCCCAGGGAAACGTTACCCCCATCCCAATAATCTCACCCAAACAAAAGACCCCACCGTACACCGGAGAAGGAGGGGATGGGTGGAACGGGTGGAGGAGGAGGGCCAGAATGAGTAGCATGTGAAAAGCAGTAAAAGAAGCACATTGTGTTGAAATTTTCTGTGGGCTGAATCTCAAGGCTGAGACAAAGTCCACAGCTGTTGTGCATCCCTCCCAGTGCCTTTTCCTCTCCTTTCTCTCTCCCTCCCACTCTCAGAGGAATCTGCACAGAGCATAATTTGGTAAACTTGTTCCTCAGATAACCTCTTCCTCCAAAACAAGCTCACGTGATGTCTTTCCTTCCCAATCAGACCAGCACAGTCATATATTTGAAAGTCATACCAGCATGTGTAGCCTAGAGATTTAACTGAGCCTGGCAACCAGTTAACCAGTGTTGCTAATGGTAATGCCATCTACGTCACCTTGGAAAAATGGTTTTTAACCTGGTGGCACTGAGAATGGATCACTGATACGACATTGTATTGTCATTGTGGCCAAAGTTACAGCTTCTTTAATGAATTTGTTCATGAAATCTTTCAATGTTTACAGTTTTATTCAACTGATTTCTCATAGGCCACTACCCTAAAGCGGTACTTTTGAATCTTGTCCTGGAGGACTGGCATCCAGTACAGTTTGGTGATTTCTTTGTTCAGACACATTGACTAAACCTGCCAATTAACAGATCAATTAAACCAGGTGTGTTGGGCAGATAGATCACCAAACTGCCAAGGACATTTACCCTCTAGGACTGGATTTGAAGACCTCTGGCTTAGTAGCAAGGAAGAATAAAGAAATGACTAACGCAGGCAAAATCCATTAAGTAGAGCTCGGACACTATTTGAGAACTGCTATAAGAATACCACCAAACCTGTTATGGCTAGGTTCTGTTAGGATTCTGCAAAGATTCCAAGCTCTAGGGTGGCCAGAGTGGCATCAGTGCAGTGTCTAAAGAGTGAGTCCTTTATTTCACTCTAAAGACTTTCATATCTTGAGACCATCCGAGCTCAAGTGAATGAGGGTGCCTTTTGGGACTCAGCCCTCCACTTCCCCTCCAGCAGCCTGTCAGGAAGGACTCATGCAAAGAGCCACATTCATGTGACAGTTTGAGCTAGCAAGGCTGAATTGCTTTGACTGGCATGACTCTGTGTGGTAGTAGGGAGCAGGCGAGTGTGGCTGGTGAGATTACTGGTGACCGTCGCATTGAGTTAATCTGTGTAGGTAAGCCTCGACTAAGAGTGAGGATAAGTGACCGGTAATATGAAATGAAATGGTTTACATGCATGATCTGCCTTCAGGTCAAACATGTGGCTTTTTGCCCATGAGGGGTGCACTGAATGTGACTGTTTGTACTGCATGCTTATGTTGTGCATAGAGAAAAAAGAAATGAGACACTATGGAAGTTGGAAAAGAGGAGAGAAACGTGTTTCGCCCCTTAAATCAATGCAGTGCTGCAGTGTGACAAGTGTCACTCTGTCTTAATGGCACAAAACTTCATTTTTCTTTCGTATTCACCCCACTTCTCTGTCTCTCTTTAGATGTGATGGAGCAGCAGGGACTGTGGCCCCCTGTGTATGGGCCTCGAGGGCCTGCCTCACACATGCAGCATCCTTCCGTCTACTCCCGCCAGTTTCTACGGCAACAGGAGCTCTATGTGCTGCAGCAGCATCAGCACCAGCAGCATCACAGAGCAGCTCAGGCAATGGAGTTAGCACACAGGCACACACATTCTCAGGTAACAACACTCTGTAATACAGTCTTACTCTATTCAGGTGCAGTTGCTTCTGTATGGCCATAGACTCTGGAAGGCTACCCAGTGTCCCTGAGTGTAGTGTTCAATAGCTTGCTATTTCTGTCAATGCAAAGCTATAGCATTTAAGGCCAAAAGAACTCAAAGTGTGCATTCTCACATAGAAAAGCTTACTTAATAGCAAGTTAGTGGACCTGTATTTATTAGAAAGGTGTATTGTTCATGTGTTAGTGTTGAGTTATTCTCAGAAGCCTTGCAGATATAATGTGAGCACACAAAATAAATGAACACTAGTGAACTGGGTCATTCTGGGGATGAAGTCTCTACTGTATCTTCTTATTTTCCAGCACAAAGAAGGATTTCTAAGCCTTTGATGAGCATTGCCTTATGTCATGATAAGGAAAGACCAGTGTTAAAGATGAGACCTCTAAGGGTCCAGAGTAGCTCAGCAGACTAAGACGCTGACACTATGAGCAGAGGATCTCGAGTTTGAATCCCGGTCATGCTGTTTGCCATCAACAGCCGGGGCCCAAGAGAGCAAAATTGGCTGTGCTCTCTCTGGGTGGGTAGATGACGCTCTATCTCCTTATCACTCTCACAATGCAATGTACGCTAGCTCAGGCATCTACTGATTGGTCCATTCGGAGCTGGGAATCCTGCGCTTTCCTCTGAGCACGCTGGCTCTCAGCTTTAATTGAGCCTGAAAGTTTGCTCCAAATTAAAATATATTCTGACGACATGCCAAGCAAATCTGGAGCAACCTGATCTGACCCACAGTACCAAGTTTGGAAGCCCAGCAAAATTCTGTCCAAACTTGCCCTTGTCCTCACCACAACTAACTGGAGATGGAATAAAACTCAACATTCCTAATGCTAATGAAAGTGAAAGTGCACAATCATGCATTTAACCCATCCGTGCAGTGTAACACACACATACACACTAGTGAACACACTAGGGTCCAGTGAGCACGTGTGCCCGAAATATTGAATGCGGTAACAGTCATTTGCTAGCAACATTGACAATAACAATGTTTCTTAACAACATTCCAAAAGAAGTTAAACCTGAATGTGAAATTGGAATCCAGCTATTTCAGGTTCTGTAAATGTACATGAATAGGATCCTCTATGGTACCATTTTTGCTGTTGGACTTTCCACGGCATCTTCTTTTATCCTTTGTCTTTTTATTTCTCTCCTTAGATGAAACATGGGGACCCCACCATCGATCTGGATGAAGATCCTCCTGAGCCTAAAACACCAAAACCAGCAAAGCCTTTCTCCTTTCCCTCCTCCAGTAAGGCTCTGCGTTCCGCCTCCTCTCCAGGGGGCTGTGCCTCGCGCCTCTCACCTTGCTGCCATTCGCCTGCCCCACGGCCCCATCCCAAGAGCACCCCGTGTACCCCCTGCCCCGAGCCAAGCCCAGCTGTAGCGGCCCCTCGTTCCCCTGCCCTCAGCCCTCACACAACCCCCCACCACCTCCCCAAAGCAGCAGAGTCCCAGGACAAGAGAGGAGAGGGGCAGCCGCCGCAGGACTACCCCCAGTCTCTAGAGCCTGGTGAGTGAAAGAAGGGGGTTGGATGTTTTTTTTTCATTGTTGGTGTACTGCATGTTTTCACTACAGCTCTTTGGGAACTGAGAAGAAACTGAGCAAATCTGTTATACTTGCATTCATTCATAGTAACACAGATAACACGGACAACAACCACAATATCTCAATCAGTCGAAAGTTTAGTCACGTTTTTGTGAAAAGTAATTATAATAGATATAAATATAATTACTATAATTAATACATTTTTGTATGTTTTAAAGCCTTTTTGGAGACTAAGAGCTTAGCTTATTAGCTATGAATAACTACAGGAACAGGGTGCAGTCATACAAACAAACATCATACACAGTAAATCTGCCAGTGTTAAATCAACACTATTAGAGTTAAATTAACACTGAGGGTGTCAAAATGTAACACTCTCAGTGTTAATTTAACACTAAGAGTGTTGATTTAACACTGGCAGATTTACTGTGTAGCAGTCGGATATGTAACAAAGTAAAAATACTTTGTTACTGTACTTATGTAGAAATTTTGGTTATCTATACTTTACTGGAGTAATTATTTCTACTGACTTACATTTTCATGCAATTATCAGTACTTTCTACTCCTTACATTTTAAAAACAGCCTCGTTATTTCTATGCATTTAATTTCGGTTTGTCATCATTCAAAAAACATCCTCTCCAGATAAACTGCGCCATCCAGAAAGAGTGAATGTGATTGTGGTTGGATGATGAGTATAAACATATACCATTCTGATACCCTATTGGTAAGAGATCCATCACACCTGCACATCACGTGTCTCGTCACTCTCCAGTAAGCTCAGTACTACACATATATGGTTCACTAGTATACATGAAATGACTACAGCGGCTGATTAAGGTCCTTTCCTGCAATGCAGTGCTATAAGGCAGCACTTGAAGTTTCTAACTCGTGCCTATGGATCCAAAATCCTCCAAAAGCAACAGAAAGAGACGAAGTGTAGTCCTCAAACAAGTTTATTCTGTCTTGTTTTTCACACAGGTTTGTTTGTATTTTTTTTATCAGGATAACAAACAAAGGAATAAATCAAAAATGTTGCTTAGCATAACAGGCTACGCTAAGAAAACTGCGCTACCTTAAACTACTGCCCTGATCTCCTCAGGGAAAAGTAATGGAGCACAGAGTACATTTGCAATCAGGGAAAGCAATCGATTACCAGAAAAATAAAGTATTTACTTTAAATACTAAAACAATGCTCCTAAATAACCTAGAAGAACATAAAACACAAAATAGCAATATAATTTCTATTAAATATACATTTAGTGCAAAATGGCTCTTACATTACTAAAATGTATTAATTGTCAAGGGGCAGATATGCAGCTGAAACAGGCAGCCAGTACATCCCAAAAAAATCTCAACATTACCATTTTAATATAACATTGTAGTCATTATGGCTTTTAGAAAAAAATTATTTTGGGGGTGGGGTAGCGCACTATATGCCCCTTTGGCACAGCTTAAGTTTTGGCATTTGTTTTCCTTACATTACTTTTACTTTTATACTTTAAGTAGTACTTTTACTTGAGTAAAAAGCTTAAGTTGATACTTCAACTTCTATAAAAGTGTTTTTAAACCCTAGTATCTATACTTCTACCTGAGTAATGAATGTCAATACTTTTGACACCTTTGCTGAGTTGTTGGCTACAATTTTTCATTTTTTTGACTGTAAAGGCTTTTTTTACTGTAAAAGTTTTTTCCCCCACATGTAGAGCTTCTCCAGCCTGACAGACAGAGAGAGAGAGAGAGAGAGAGAGAGAGAGAGAGAGACAGGGTTATGGAGGGGAGAGTTTGGCCTGCCTTTGAGGCTCAGGGACAGTCAGACTGGAAAGAAATGTAATGTGCCTCAGATAAGAGACACAAAGCCTTTGAAGAAGTACACTGCCCTTTGATTACTGATGACCGACAATCAGCTCTTCTTATGAAACAGCAGAGTTTGTTTTCCTCCTTCGTGCTTATGTGAACACATCGCCTTGTTTGTTTATATGGCAGTACACATACCATAGTAAGATTTCACATTATGTGTGTGTGGGTGTGGGCGTGTGTGTTTAGAAAAGTGAAGGCTCATTGTAAGAGGCAGACAAACGGGGAGAGAGAGATTGGAGACAGGGGTCTCTTATCCTTCAGGGGTCCTTGAGTCCTGGCCGGCGGAAGGATACGAATTCATCTGGCTGCTTTGTCAGGGAGAGCGGATGGATATCATCAATAACCCAGCACTGGGGTGACAGGGCTAGCTCTGCAATCACATCCAGACACCATGCTGTCATCAATATAGTGTGCTACGCCACAGAACACACACACACACACACACACACACACACACGTGCAGGGCATACCCATTCGCACACAAACATACATGCACTGCTACTCACACAATCATTTTCACTCTCACCCCAAATGAGATGAATACACATGCTCACTCAGAGACTAAATTATACGCAAACACTCCTACGTGCAATTTCTCGCACCCAAACAGTTCACACACACTCACACACACACACTGCATTCATAACCTCTTGAACATAATTCAGTATTCATGGAAATTTCGCTCACGCCTGCCCCATACTCTTTATGGCGCAGGCTCCATTATGTGTGTGAGTGGTAATAGATAAACGCGATGCAGTGTCTGAATGGTACACACTGTCACTGGAGATGGAATATACTTCATATACATCACACTGCTGTACACCTCAGCCGCAGGAGTCATGCCCTTTTAACTGGCAAGGTCACTCTGGGATGTCTGTCCCAAATGAAAGATAAGGCATTGCTCCTATATGCCACATGGCAATGGTGGAGGTCTCAACGGATATTCAATATTTTAGGCTTTAATACACAGGGATGGTGTGAAAATGTCAAGATTTCAACATAAAACTGTTATTATTAAACGTTTTTTGCATCATTTAACCGGCTAAGACACTAATTCTTTGCTTTGTTTCCTTTTCCCAGATCTCCCACCAGGTTATACCTATCCTGCCATTTCCATTGGTTACAAGGCTGGACCCTCTCCTCAAGAGGTCCAGTTAGCTGAGCATGCTGACCTGGAGGCAGAGCCTGCTGAACCTGCGCCCCAGCCCCTCCCACTTTCTACAATGGGGGCGGAGCATATGTGCCAGGAGGTGGAATCTTCTACCATGACAGCCCAAGTGGAGGCCCAAGGGGAGACGATCCAGAAAGTGAAAAAGTTGACAGAAGTAAAGGAAGAGGAGAATGAGAGGCAGAAGGAGGTTACCTGTACCCCAGCCTCTCCTTGTCCAGCTTCGTGCCATCACCCTTCTGACTCCTCATGTCTGGTTCCTGACCCCAAGGTGGAGGAAGCACAATCAGACATCACTAGTGAACTCTCCCATGATCACGTCAGTGTTACAGAGGTACAAAATCCAGCGGAGGATGTCAAACCAGTGGAGGAAGTGATTGTAAATCATCTCCAGGATTCTAACACCACCTCCAGCGAGGTTCAGTCTATGAAGCCCACTGAGGATAAGCATGACAGGACTGCTGATGAAAGATGTCCTTCACCCAGTGATGCTGTGGAGTTCCAACAAGTCGCCCAACCTTCATCACCTTCCTCTCCCTGCCTGGAACCTTCTTCTCTCGGCAACCAGTATCCAGGCTCATGCATATGGAGTCTGGAGCTTTTGATTGCTGCAACCCTCTGTGCCATGCGAGATGCTCAAATGGCTTCCTCAGTGATGGTTCCTGCCCCAGTAGCACCCCTTCATCATGGCATGGAGCTTCTGAGCGAACTCGCTGACCTCGAGAGACGACAGCAAGAGAGGAACACCAGCAAGGAAAGTGAAGGTACTCAAACAAACATGCATTTCCCCTTCCATGAAGCAGCATGCATATATGAAATGCATATATTTACAACACTATGCATTTTTTGTAATGCCCCAAGACGCATTGGATGTTTTTTTTTCGGTTAGTCCAGTCATGAATTGATTTTAGAAGCCAGACACAGCGCAGAGATGGAGCGGCTGCTCTATTTCTTCTTATCAGAATAGCAAACACTGCCTCACACACTCAATCATACACATGATTTAATTTCTCATCAGTGCTTTGCATGCGTGGTCTTGTTGCGCTGTGATATAGGCAGCAGGGGAGGGCTACGGCTGTGTCTTTCATTTTGTTTTCCTTCTCTGCACAAAAAGAGGTGCGAAAAAGGGCTTTTCAGCCCAGCCAGCTCTCTGTCCTTTGTGGAAGGGAAAGATAACAAAGTCCCCCTCCCCTCCTTCCATACCTCCAACCAGAAGACGGGCACACACATAGACACCCACACACATGCATACACGTCTCCACACTGACCCGCTCCCAGATGACCATCCCGCTTTCTTTCTGCACTAGACGCAGTCATACGCAAGTATATTCACAATCTAGCACTCACTCGCACTTAGAAATGCTTTCTTGCCTTTTCCTGCTCAAAGATCAAATGCTCCACAGCCTTTTGGGGTCCAGCGCATCCTATGGGGGAAACTAAGACAGAGCGAGAGGAGGGGGAGCTGTTTTTAAAAGAGCTTGAGCCCATCTTAAAAGGCAGCTATAATGATAGCTGGCTCCCCCGGGTCTTCTGGATTGGACTGTGTCCACTGAGTCATCCTGAGGGAGTGCTCCCCTGCCTATGCCCCTCAACCTGTTTGATCACTTTTATAAGCCTCGTTTTAGATGGAAAAAGGCCGCGGCTTTCCCACAGCTCCCCATCCCTCTGTGAAAAGTTGATGAAATGGTAAAAACAGCTGATCTTTTTCCTCTCAGGACCGCGTTGCTTTTGTTGACTAATTAGCCTCCATTGTTGCGAGAGCCGCTTTAAAGCCTTGCTGCTTTTCCATGGAGCATTTTGCGTCTCCCTGCCAAAGGATGTTTTTATTTACACTAACATCCTCTAGCAGCTAAGGAATCCCAAAAGGCTCCAGCGCAGAGAAAATGCTTTCTGCATTCAGCGCGTTTGCGCTTAGCAGTGTTTTCGCTAGATATGTGTGAGCGCACACTTGTATTCTTTGACCCACCATTTAAAAAAAGTGATGTAATCTGCCGCGTAATTTTTCTTTAAGTGAGCCTTAGTGTGGAGATTAATAAACGTAGAGCGATGCAGTGAGGCAGATGCCATTAATAAAGGCTGCCACTTATTATTACAAAACTGGAGGCAAAAAATACACACAGTGGCGAGTATCCTGGCCACACACCAGCAAAAGATTTAATGGCAAATGACTAAATAACATTCACTCATAAGTGCTGTAGTACTTTGATTTCTTGACTTCCTGCGAATGTAAGTTTCGTACAAAGTCAGGGTTCAATGGCTATCATTCACTTAATATATACACTACTACTCCACTTATTGCCATGGCTAGCATGAATAATTTTGTAGATACCATTAGATGCATAATGCATGTTAACCATTAGATGCTTAATGTGTCTAATGGTGTCTACAAGTTTTATCAACCGTCTCCATTAGCGATGTTAAGATTCATTAGCATTGACTCTCAAACTCTAACCTGTTTGTTTTATGACCCTCCTGCCTCATAAAAGGACATTTCAACATTCTTGTGTGGTGAAGACTGTGTAAACCCGCTACGATGGACGATGTTTCAAAAGCTCCCTTTTTAGCAGGCTTTCCAAAATGATTTATAAACACTGATGCTCAGCTGGCACTTGGCAGCACCTCCTTTGGCATTTCACTGTTCAAATGGACAGTGGTGAATTCATTATCCACCAATTTTCTAACTATCAACCAAATGGAGGCTTTGCAGTAAGAGGGCGTCCAGAGGGACTATCCTCTTCTGTGGCCTCTTCACTCTTTCCTCCGCGCGTCTTCCTGTCCTCCACTCTTCCTGTATCCCTGCTGCTCTGTGGGCTTATGTGATTCGTGGCGGGCACTGAGGGTCCCGCTGGTCTCATTAAAGTGGGCTGTAGATTGATTTCAGTCTGACCACCACAGGGCTATAACTGGCATGGTGATGTCAGAAAGATGGGATACCTGAGACCCTCGGGAAACCAAAGACCCCCCACAGGATTGCGCAATTCAAAAAAGAGCATCCATCTATCTATCTATCTATCTATCTATCTATCTATCTATCTATCTATCTCTCTATCTATCTCTCTATCTATCTGTCTATCTATCTGTCTATCTATCTCTCTATCTATCTATCTATCTATCTATCTATCTATCTATCTATCTATCTATCTATCTGTCTATCTATCTATCTATCTATCTATCTATCTATCTATCTATCTGTCTATCTATCTATCTATCTATCTGTCTGTCTATCTATCTATCTATCTATCTATCTATCTATCTATCTATCTGTCTATCTATCTCTCTATCTATCTATCTATCTATCTATCTATCTATCTATCTATCTATTCTTTAATTATTGCTTTCTGTCTTCATCCCTATTTTGCTATCCTCTCTTTGTCTCTTTATTTATTTATTTATTTATTTATTGTCTGTCCATATTTTTTCTTTCAGTCTCTCTCTCTCTGTCTCTCTCTCTCTCTCTTTCTTTCTTTTTCTTTCTTTGTTTCAGTTTGTCTGTTTACCTCTACTTCCTTTCAGTTCATTTCTTTCTTTTTCCTCCTTTCCTCCGGTCGTCTGTCCTGAACAGTTGTATCTCAGTCCAACTAATCATACCAGATTCTTTCTCTCTTTTTTCTCATTCGTTAACTCTTCTTCCCTGTGCTCCCTCTCTTATTCCAGCACACACCATCCTGCCACTGCAGTGTGTGTGTGTATTTCCCCGGTTTTCCCCTCTGCAGAGGAAATTGGATTCTTTCCATGTCAGTAATGAGGGCATGTTTGAGAATAAATAGATGGCTCAATAAACACTTTACCTCTTATTGCCTCCCTCCTACCACCCTCTACCCCCCCTTTTCCTTTTCCTTTCCTCCCTCGCTTCTCTCCCTCCCTACTCTCTGTCTCTTTCCTCCTCTCTCCCTCCCTTCCTCTCTTTCTCACTGAGCTTGCAGAGCACACGGCAATTCGGTTTTATTTTGTGCCGCTGCAAGTCTACATACTCTCTCTCTCTCTCTCTCTCACCCCCACACACACACACACACACACACACAAACAAATGCATCCACAGTCTCCTTGGTGTCCCCAGGCCAGCTTGGGCTGTCATGAATATTCAAGGCTCATTTGCTGAGTGGAGGCTGTGAGCGTGTGGCCTGCCCTAATGACAGAGATAAATGTACAGAAATCCCCCTTCTCTCTCTCTCTCTTTCACTCTCTCTCTCTCCCTCTTTCTCTCTGTCTCTCTCTCTCTCCCTCTCTCTCTCCGTCTGTCTGTCTGTCTGTCTGTCTATCTCTCTCCCTCTTTCTCTCTCTCTCTCTCTCTCTTTCACTCTCTCTCTCTCCCTCTTTCTCTCTCTCTCTCTCTCTCTTTCACTCTCTCTCTCTCCCTCTTTCTCTCTGTCTCTCTCTCTCTCTCTC
>BRDA01019640.1:0-11549 GCA_036984385.1 Crenuchus spilurus
TATTCAAAATGTTACAGAATAACATAAATATTACAAACACCAATAGCAAATAACACTTACCGGTAAATGTGTGTGTGTGTGTGTGTGTGTGTGTGTGTGTGAGTGTAAAACAGTTTCATAATTATGATATTCATAGTTCCTTAAAATCTGACCCATAAAGACAACAAAGCACCACAAAGCCACACCTCTTCTAAAAACTCTTCAGTGCCAATTTGTCCAAACCAAATAATACTGAATTTACCAAATTTCCCTTCCCAGACCACTGAATCACAGGAGCACTGAACCTGAGGACCAGATTCTTGATGAATGCATGACTATTATATCATTAATGCTTAATTAATATTACAAGTATGGGGGAAATGGCCCAGGACTAGACTCAGAATATATTAATAGTGAGCTTATATAATTTTAATTACACATTAGTAGTGATTCAGTGCTTTAACATTAGCATAAGTATATTTCACTTTCAGAGACACTTTGGGGCAGTAAGAACACACACAGGCATCCACCTGGACAGCAGTTGGAGGTTAGGTGTCTTTCTCAAGGGCCTGCTTCTCTAACCTTTGCCCCTAAACCAGCCTTCAAAGCCCTGTTGCCCTAAAACACATCCTTCATGCTGTCTCTTCTGTCTCTGACTGAGTAAGCAGGCTCCCGGCAGAGCGCCCTGCTCAATAAAGCCATTAGGCACGGGTAAATGTTATCTCAAGGACTGCCACTCTTTTATGGCTCTGCACCAGCCCAGCACCTTCCTTCAAAAAGCCAGTGACGCAGAGGCCAAATCCTGTCCTCTACCCCCTTACTCATGGATGAACATGCATGCCCCCTCTGTAATGGTGCCCATGGGAAAATCCTTTGCTGGAAGTCAGTCAAGTGGATGATGGATAAATAAGAGCTGCGGTATCGAGGGACGTGCCGGGCTCACATTGACCCGATTACTCACACAGCAACGCGGGCCTGCTGGATGATCAGTTATAGGTTCAGTGACTCGCTCACTCGGCCCTTTCATTTGTACTGTTTGCTTTGATTTGTTCATTTCCTCACAGTCCCAGGGCTCCTGTACTCATTAGAAACCAAATTAGAGTCATTATATGTAAAGCTTAAAAACAAACCAGATTAATACCAGAGGATTATTAGCAGACAAGCTCTGAAATTATGAGTGTATGAGTGTGTGTGTGTGTGCGTGTGTGTGAGAGTGAGAGAGAGAGAGAGAGAGAGAGAGAGAGAGGAAGGTACTGCTTCTAGGATCTAGGAATTGTCTCTCAATCAAATCCAATTTGCCAATCAAAACAGCATTCAACTACGTTAAGTTGCACTCAGCTTGTCTAGTCCCTGTAGAGAAGTACTGCCAATAGAAAAAGACTACACATGAACCTGTTGGCGCCATATCTAATGCCAGGTGTGGGCTAGAGGGGTATAAACTAATGCCTTCAAGCACTGAGCTGTGTTCTCTGTTCCATCCAATACTTTTCGACTGAAAAGGAATTGAGGTGCTGGTGATGGTCATCCAACATCCTCATGGCTAAAGATAATCAAATCCTTACAGCAGTGATGCAACATCTAGTAGAACGTGTATCATGGGATGTAAAAATATAATATACACACTAGAAAATTTGATATTCATCCAAAAACAGCCTCAATAAACACTATTAATCACTAGAACCGGAGATATTAGTCCATAAACATCATCAATAAACACTATTAATCACTAGAATAGAAGATATTAGTCCATAAACAACATCAATAAACACTATTAATCACTAGAATAGGAGATATTAATCCATAAACAACATCAATAAACACTATTAATCACTAGGATATGAGATATTAGTCCATAAACATCATCAATAAACACTATTAATCACTAGAATAGGAGATATTAGTCCATAAACAACATCAATAAACACTATTAATCACTAGAATAGGAGATATTAATCCATAAACAACATCAATAAACACTATTAATCACTATGATATGAGATATTAGTCCATAAACAACATCAATAAACACTATTAATCACTAGAATAGGAGATATTAGTCCATAAACAACCTCAAAAAACACTATTAATCACGAGAATAGGAGATATTAGTCCATAAACAACCTCAATAAACACTATTAATCACTAGAATAGGAGATATTAGTCCATAAACAACCTCAATAAACACTATTAACCACTAGAATATATATTAGGCAATAAACCACTTAAATAAACACTATTAAATTCTACAATAGGAGATGTCCGTAAACAACCTCTAAGTCTCTCTGTGTTTAATATTGGATGGAGTCTTAAGTCCTGGAAGTTCAGTTGGATTAGTCAGCTCTGACTTGGAAAGATAAACTAGTTTAGGAAGCTCAAGCCAACAAGGAGCAGATATTTGTGTAACCCTCAGCTGGGCATGGTATTATTAGTTCAAATCCTGTTCACCCGGTAGTCAGCTGTGGCATTCGTGTAGTGAAATAAAACCTTATTGTCCATAAAGGACCAACCTCTGTTTCCCTAAATATCTCTAACATGTCTAACTTGATTCATTACAGCTTTGAAACATTACGGTAAAAGTAATAAAACTGTTGTCTTGTTTGAAGACTGTTGTCATACATGGCCAATAAAGTCTGATTCTGATTCTGATTCTGATTCTGAAGCTCTTAAACAGTATTCTCTGGGATTTCGGGGGTGAGGTCTTTGTCAAATCAAAATTATTTCTGTACAAGTTAACTAAAGGATGACTTTGAAAGGAATGTCATCAGAGATCCTCCCCAAGAGGACAAATGGTGATTATATACTGATGAAGGCATCTTAAAAAAAGCACTGAAATGCTGGGGTAGTCATGTCATACTGCCTCTCCTATCCACCTCCTCCCTCTGTTTTCTCTCTATGATGCAGTGACTGTGAGGGATTATCAGGCTTGACCTCTGAAAAGCCTCCAAGGCTCAACCTGAGTTCATTTCAGGCAGCTCAGCTTAGCTAAGGTCAGTAGTTATAAAGGAACACTGATTTTCTTGAATGCTAGATTTCAACTCCATATAAATTATTGTATTCTCTTGTGTGTGTGTGTGTGTGTGTGTGTGTGTGTGTGTGTGTGTGTGTGTGTGTGTGTGTGTGTGTGTGTGTGTGTGTGTGTTTGTGTGTGTGTGTTAATGTCTTTAATAGCCTGGACCCATTGATGAGTCCAATTATATTAATCAGTTTTCTGTTCTTGATCATTGTTAGTCATAAAGGCACCCACACTACACCATCTAAACACTGCACACTTTAACCACTTTTACCTTCTCCTGTACACACTCACACCTTCAGCTCAGCTCTGCTCTCATTGGCTGATGGTCTTTCAGGCAGAGAATCAGTTCCACCCCCGACTACAGGACACTGAGTCTAAATACTGAACATGTTTATTTATGATTTTCAGTGGAGAGCAGCCCTGACTGCACTGAGAGATCAGAGTAAAGACTGAATTATAGACCCCCAACACTACTGGATCATCTGAGATCATCAGTTACAATCACCCTGAAATCAGGAGACCTTTAATGGTTGTTAGGAGGAGCAAATCAGCCTCAAAATTTGTTCAATTATTCTGCAGTGTGAACCAGGCTTAAGTCTCAACACCCAGTTTCAGTGCATGATGAGACTCCCTATACTGCCCCTACTTTATGTGTGGTTGGTTCCTCTGTTCTTGTAGCTGGAATGAAACACTGGAGAAGACTTTTAAACACCACATTTGTATTTGCCTTTGACTATATTTAGGATAATAAAAATATGATTTTTAAGGGAACCAGGGGAAAAAGACTCACCCCTCTCCATCCACACCCTCAACTGTCTACAGTCTGGAACCTTTAAATACATTATTCCATTTATAAACTACTGTTTCCCTCACTGCCTCTAATTGTGCTGAGCTATTTTGATTCCTGCACTGCTGGACTGTTATTTCAGTCAGCCTAGAGCATCGCGCTCCGTCTAACTGGGGAGCAGGTCTGGTGGTTTCAGACCAGAGGAGTACAAGCTCCTTAACTGACCAAGGCAACATCAGAAATTACACAGCGGTCGTTTTAAACACACGAGGTGGTTGCTGGTGGTTGTAGTGGTCTGTGTAAGCTGTATTTACAGACTGTGTAGAGTTAGTGTCTCTGAGCTCTTCAGAGCTATTCCAGGGTGACTTCTGTCATTTTGTGCCTAAATGTTTTTGTACAGCATTACTGTATCATTAAAGTGTCAGTAAGGCTATCAGAATTATTATCATCTGGAAAATAAAATGATAAAACATTGAAGGACATAATGGACAAACGTATTTGGACAACTGCTTGAAGAAGCTCAAATGTTTTAAAGAAGATTTTGGATTTCACTATAATAGAACCTATTGATTTTGTTTATGGACTAATATCTCCTATTCTAGTGACTAATAGTGTTTATTGAGGTTATTTATGGACTAATATCTCCTATTCTAGTGACTAATAGTGTTTATTGAGGTTATTTATAGACTAATATATCCTATTCTAGTGATTAATAGTGTTTATTGAGGTTGTTTATGGACTAATATCTACAATTATAGTGATTCATTGTGTTTATTATGGTTGTTTATGGACTAATATCTCCTATTCTAGTGATTAATAGTGTTTATTGAGGCTGTTTATGGACTAATATCTCCTATTCTAGTGATTAATAGTGTTTATTGAGGTTGTTAATAGACTAATATCTACTATTATAGTGATTAATTGTGTTATGGTTGTTTATGGACTAATATCTCCTATTCTAATGATTAATAGTGTTTATTGAGGTTGTTAATAGACTAATATCTCCTATTCTAGTGATTAATAGTGTTTATTGAGATTATTTATGGACTAATATCTCATATTCTAGTGATTAATAGTGTTTATTGAGGTTGTCTATGGACTAATATATCCTATTCTAGTGATTAGTAGTGTTTATTGAGGTTGTTTATGGACTAATATCTTCTATTTTAGTGATTAATAGTGTGTATTGATGTTGTTTGTAGACTGTACTATCGAATATCAACCCATCCAGTGTTTCAAAATTTCAAATATAAATGAACAGATGATTGGTTATCAGGCAAAAGTCATCTTATGACAGAAGAATGTAAGTCATCATAAATAAACTAAAGACATTTGAGGTAGAACCTGATCATCCTGAACAATAGAAGCAGTTTTAAGGGCACATGTACATAGATTTCACCATGTAAGTTAAAAATATACTAGTGCAATACTTATTTCAGTGGAATTCTGCAGTGAAATATTACATATGGGCAAACATCATTTGTGCTCATGTTGTGGAACTGCAGAGGAAATAATGAACTGTATATGGAGCACATTTATCACACCTGACAGGTGCGGCTACACTAGCCAGGTCTGGTCTATACACTGAATTGTACTGTATGTGTGTATGTGCTCGTGTTTTTCCCAGTGATTGCTTCTCCACTGGGACTGCTCATTGGGATTCTAGTCTAGGCATCTCTTATGTTGGACCAGCACACTTCACACACACACACACACACACACACACTGGTGTCCGTCACTGCTTCTGTCGCCATGGAAACAACCTAGTTTCTGGTGGTTAAGGGCTGCATCTTCTAAACCAAACAGGACTAAACCAAGTCAAAGCGCTCCAGAGAGGAGGGGAGACTGACCCGATTCATGCTTGCCTGAGACTGTACAGATAAAGCACTCAGGTGTGCTGCAGCTCTGTGTCTAATGCCCGGACTAGTGATTAGATAGACATCGCTGGCTGTGGCGCATCATGCAGAGCTGCTGTCAGCTGATGGTTTTGGACCCACAGAGCAGATCCAGGAGCTTTGCAAAGCGTTACAACTGATATTTCAGTAGAAAATATGAATTTCCTGCAGGAAACGCTGTTAGCTGCAATGCAACAATGGTTCACACTGCCAGGCAGTTGTTAGGATGTTACTAGAAGGTGCAACTGTTTTTGATAGGTGGTTGCTATAGTGTTGCTACGGGGTTGCTATGGCATTGCTAGGAGGTTGCTATGGTATTGCAGGGAGTTATTACGGTGCTGCAAGCTGATTGCTATGCTGTTGCTACTGTATCATGGGTGGTTGCTCTGGTGTTGCATGCTGGTTGCTATGGTATTTCAGGAGGTTTTTATGGTGCTGCTACCTGGTTGCTATGATGCTGCTATTGTATCCCAGGTGGTTGCTATAGTTTTGCATGGTGGTTTCTATGCTATTCCAGTTACTTTTTATGGTGCTACTACCTGGTTGCTATGATGTTGCTATGCTATGCCAGATGGCTGCAATGAAACTGATAAGTAGTGGCTAGTTTTCGTGTAGTGATTGCAGTGGCATTTAAAGTGGTTGCCATCAAGTTGTTTGGTTGCTGCTAGGTTGAAACTATTGCATCCTATGTGGTTGCTTTTGTGTCTCGGGTGATTGCCCCGGTCGTTGCCAGTTGGTTGCTGAGGTAGCCCACATAGTTATAAGTGTACTGTATTTATATAATAGTTAAATTTTTAATGGTACCAAAACGTTTGCACCCTGGTTCGTTCCTATAGGAAACTAGTGATGTAAAAATCTGTGGTTATGAAGAAATTGTACATCCAATCAAAAAGCTGTATACACGCACACATCACACAATCAGACCAAACAATCTGGACTGGGTTTAGGTGTTAACACCTTAAACCTGCAGGATGAGATATGCTGTGACAATCTGTGAGAAATATAATAATAAAAAGAATAAGAATGTAAGTCGCCCTGTCCTGGGCTTAGTTGGATAGTGTAATACCCTGCTCTGCGCCCAGTGAAGGGGTAGGGGACTAACCGCAACTCTGGTAAGGATTAAGCGGGTATGATAATGGATGGATGGATAATGTAGCTCAGGCAGTATTTGCAATATTTGCTTTGCAATTGTAATGATAAAGGATATCATTAGTGGAGTCGTGCTATAGGCACATCAGCTGATTTAATATTAAAGACATTAACCTGATAAGTAAACAAGACAAATATGAAATCTTAGGCATTAACGGTTTTTGTCCAATCACAGCAGAGCTGCCTGTCATCATAATTATGCTGATTTAATATGATTAACATTAACTTCACCATAGTCAGATTACAATCTTCTCCAACTGTCTAATGTCCCTCAGTGAACATACTCATCTCAACTCTCCTATATCACATTCAATTAAACTTGAATTAAAATGAGATTAAAATAGCTGGGACCCATGAGCAGGTCCAGTATCTTCTTCTCACATCCAGAGTTTCCTTACATTCTTCTTCTATAAGCTCCACCTAAAAGGGGAGGAGTCATATGAAAGCTGAAACTCATTTCTTTGTTCATTTCTGACTATTGATTTTTACTGATGATTGAGTTCCAAACAGCTGAATGTGCCCTCTTGTGGCACAAATCTGAACCTACAAAAAGACCCTTTGGTACTGCGCAGCCTGAAATAAATTATTTCTGGGATTAAACATGTAAAAACTGGTAAAGTTTTAGTGTTTGTCAGTCAATTGTTAGAATGTTTTACATTTTATGTTAGTTTAATATGATTATTGGATAAAAACGATTTGAGTGTGTTGAATCCTAAATCCCGTGAATAATCCTAAAATTTTTTTAAAAAGTTTTAAAAGATTAATATCCAGAATAAACATAATAATACTAGTGTATTACTAATCATTTAATACCTTCACAAAATACTTAAAATATTGAAATAAATATCAATAAATTAATTAATTTGCAGAATTTATTGCTATTTTTTATTTAGAACATCTAAATGGTATTATTTATATCAGGTAGTATGTGTATTGTTTAAAAGTACATTTTAATTACTTCCACTTAGTTTTGTACCACTGTTCTCAGTCTTGACGTACATTTATGTTATATGCGCATGAAGTGTAATTTTAATCTTTTTTTTGCATGCACAGTCTGGTCTTGAACTCCTAATATCTAAATATCTAATATTTCCAATTTTGATAACACTGAAAGCTGAAAGTTTACATACTTACATACATACATATTACACTTGTATACTGTAGCGCCTTTCTAGCAGTGACATGCGGTGAGGTTCATGGTTGGTGAGGCACTGACTCCTTTAGAGATTTACAAATATATAAACCCAAAAGGGGAGCTTATTCAATTGGCTATTGGTTATTTCTATCTCATCAGCGTTCTTCACACACACACACACACACACACACACACACACACACACACACACACACACACACACACACACACACACACACACACAGAGAAACACGACAGAGACTGTGAGAGAAAGAGCAGCAGATTCACACATATCTTTCTGTCTCAGTTCAACCTTATTTGACCTTATAAAGGGGGTGCCCTTTGATAAAAATACGGAACAAAGCACGTCCCGTATCGGTTCAATACGGAACATGACTTTTCATGTACAAACACGGAACGATTCCGTATTTTACGGGACGGGTGGCAACCCTAGATCAGCCAGGACAGAGTGCTGACCATATCTGGGCATACATATACATTCATACAGACACCAGGGTAATTTTAGTGTAGTCAAGTCTCTAGAGCTCCATGTTTTTGGATTGTGGGAGGAAACCAGAGACCCTGGAGGAAACCCACACGTACACGGGGAGAACATGAAAACTCCGCTCAGATGAGGACTCGAACCCAAGACCTCAGTGATGAGAGGTAAACATGCTAACCACTAAGCTACCATGCCACCCAAATTGGACATGTTTTACTTTCAAATATCCTCACTACACTGGCAGTTAATAAAAGATGTTTAAAGATAAATGCTTTAAGTGATCTGCCAGATCATTTTACTTAATAAAGTTACTTTAAACAAGTTAAATATGGCATAATCTAAGTTCAATAAGCTTTCAACATTCTCAAAATGATATTAGATATTATGACTTAATTTAGGATGATTTCACTTACTAATATATCACTTCTTGCAGCGTAGGTCTGATTTAAGAGCTTATGTAGCTCACAAACAGCCCCCATCACTACAACTACGTCACAAAGCTTATCAGATTAATTAGATTAAGCAAGAAAAATGATGACGCTGCGGAGAAATGATGTGGAAGAGCTGATGAAGTGACATCCTGTCAGCAAAACAGGAGACGTCTGTTGACTCTACAAAGTACAGCGGATGTTGAATCACCAACATCACTTACTTACATCACTTACTTACATCACTAATATAATTACAGCTCAAACACTGAAGCTTCATTTATTATACTAATCTTTTCAAACCTGAAATCTGTTAAATATGAATTGTTTAATGTTCCTAACAACAAACGTTTGATCAGAAAATGATGAAGAAGTAAGAACATGTCCTCCTGAGAGCTGAGCATCATTCGCTGGTCACTGCTGGATGCTGACGAATCTAGAATCTTCTTGTATACAAAGATACAGTCATGAAAAAATGGAAATGCTCAATATCAAACTCAAATTAACACATGTCTAGATGTTCAACATTCTCCTCAATGTCTTCTAGCTTGTTTTGATTAAAAAATGTGTTCTTACCTGGTCATGTGACCACACCTGATGCAGAAAATCACAAGCAGCTATATGCAGTCTAAGTGAAAAATAGTTTATTATGAGTCCAGGAAGTTCTCCATTGTGATGAGCTTATGAAGTGTATATATATATATACATATGTACTAAATGATCTATCAGTGTTAAATAAGTGACATTATGTTTCTTAACCCACTTTGTTCTAATCAGAATCATTTATATTGAAAGTTGACCCATTAACTGGGTTGGTACTGGTCACTAACCCAGCAGCTGGGCTAGAAAAACTCTTTAACATCACTGTGAAACTGACCCATCAGCCTCAACCCAGCAGCTGTTAGAGTGAAGCATTTGGATGAAATAAGTCTGAGAAAAAGGTGAAGTTCTTCAGTAATGAATGTTTAAAACATCAGTTTAGTCTTAAAGGAAGTGATGTGTGAACGGTTGCATCAGGAGGAGGGTTTGTCATTTAAAATCACCTTCATCTGCACATGGAACAGATGGGAGTTTGCTGCTCTGGTTCACGCTGGTTGTGTCCCGTGTCTCCATCTTCAAACAGCAGGAGCAGAGCATTTGCAGCTCAGCAGGAGGATCAGGAGGCTGGATATTCTCTGCTGGAGCTTCCTATACCTGCAGGACAGCTGTGATGGGGCCATCAGTGGCATTCAGCTTATTTTTACATGTTTAAGAGCACAGAGAAGTTTCACACCAGCTCACTTACTCACTTTATTGAACTGAAAATCACATGTAGTCATTTTAATAACAGTATGCAAAGGCAAAAATTACATCTTAACAAGTTAAATCATCTTAAATTTAGTTTAAATTGATGACTATTGATGACTAGGCCTTTTGAACAGAGCAGATATTCTTTAGATTATATGAATTTTTCATGTTGGACCAATAGAAATGCCACAACAAATCCCTGTGATAAAGTCTTTTTACAGTGACTTATTTTAAGAGTTGAGGTCTTTGTCTTCTACTGTAAAGTTACTAGTTCACTTTTCATATGACAGCAACAACATGTCATTATTAACAAGTTTAAGACTGAATCTATGGGTCATTTAAATATGTTTGTGTGGTATGACTATAAAATGTAATGCAAATGATTTTACTGTTTATACAGTCATCATCATCATCATCATCATCATTATCACCATCATAATCATCATAACCATCATCAACATCATTAACATAATCACCTTCATCATCATCCTCATCATCAGCCAGGCAGTTGTCCCCACCTGCTTGAAGACTGCCACTATCATTCCAGTCCCCAAGAGCTCCACAGTGTCAGGTCTGTGTAGTCGCGTTTCCATTGATCATGAAATATCGCAAATTAGAATTGCGAATAAAAATGTGTTTAATGGAAACACAACAATTTCGAAAAAACTCACCTTTTTTGATAAAAGTCTTTTGCGCTAAGATGAGGTGGAAGTGTGAGGACAAAGATGACGCGGCATATTTGGAATAACGAGGAGAATCCTTGGACAATGTGCAGCTGGCTCCTCTAGAGATCTCACAGCATCACAAAGTTCATTAAAAGTTGAGTGTGTCATTCTAAAATGTTGAATCCACAGCTCTTCTGTAAAATCATCGACTACAGTTTCCCAAAAACGCCGCATACGCAGCCGCTCCCAAGTATAAGGGGCTTGTCACTCCAAAGCCTCGATAAGTCGCCGTCTCCTCTGATGGCTGATGATGAGCGCTAGTGCTGTGGTAGCAGTATGTATAAAGCTGAAGTATGTGTTTACATCCACTGCAGCTATGTTTGTAATGACTTATCACGAAAACAAACATATTCAAATGTGATTTTATAATAATATTTCACATTTAATGGAAACACCACAATTGCGAAACTTGTTTTGTCAAATTGTTTTTTCGACAAAACAGAATATCGATAAAGTTTTGCGCAAAACTGCAATGGAAACGCGACTAATGACTACTGGCCAATAGCCCTCACGCCAATAGTCACAAAGTGCTTTGAAAGACTGGTCATGTCCCACATCAAAGCCACCATTGACATCACTGTGGATCCTCTTCAATATGCCTACAGGAAGAACCGTTCTACAAAGGATGCCATTTCCTCCGTGGTCCACA
>BRDA01019643.1:0-11064 GCA_036984385.1 Crenuchus spilurus
GTAGGTGTTTAATAAAGAGGTCAGTGAGTGTAGTGTAAGGTAGGTGTTTAATAAAGAGGTCAGTGAGTGTAGTGTAAGGTAAGTGTTTAATAAAGCAGTCAGTGAGTGTTGTGTAAGGTAGGTGTTTAGTAAAGCAGTCAGTGAGTGTAGTGTAAGGTAGGTGTTTAATAAAGCGGTCAGTGAGTGTAGTGTAAGGTAAGTGTTTAATAAAGCAGTCAGTAAGTGTAGTGTAAGGTAGGTGTTTAATAAAGCGGTCAGTGAGTGTAGTGTAAGGTAAGTGTTTAATAAAGAGGTCAGTAAGTGTAGTGTAAGGTAGGTGTTTAATAAAGCAGTCAGTAAGTGTAGTATGAGAGATGTCTGTAAAAAAGTGTTTTTTGGAAAATGTGAATAGTCACTTTCTATGTGTTTGTGTGTCCAGGTGGTTGAAACTCGCTGTAAGAAGGTGTGCACCTCCAAATCAGACTTGCGCTCCAACGACTTTAGTATAGTTGGCTCGCTCCCGCGGGACTTTGAGCTGTCCAACTTCGACTGCTACGGCAAGCCTATTGAGGTGGCCAATGCTTTGGGGAAATCGCAGAACAAAAACAACAAGAAGCCACCACCTGCTAAGCCAGTCATTCCATCTGCTGCCAAGCGTATTGACCTCTACGCTCGCGCTCTCTTTCCCTTCACTTTCCTCTTCTTCAACGTCATTTACTGGTCTGTTTACCTGTGAGAAGTCATAGTCCGCTTGTTAGGAGTGTAAGACTCTGACCTCACAGTGATTCAATTTATGATTCTTTCAGAAATGATTCAGTGAGTTATGAAATTTCACGAAAATCTGATTTGTTTACATTTCTTTAGAATATTCAGTACATCATACAATCTCAGACTTTACCAGGACTGGATTTAGTTTAGCTTTATTAAAGCATTATTTTAAAATTACACTGGATATGCTAATGTAAGTGGATGAACTGGTTATTTAGTAGTTGCAATCAAACTTATTCAACTCTTATTGCTAATTAGACTTATTAGCAAAATGTACACACCAGTGTAGCCCTTAATTAGTTTCATTAGATGTGCTTGAGATAACACCTGATTTGCAAGGGATTGTGTTGCCGGAAGCCCTAACAGTACGATTCATCATAATGGCAAATCTGACAAATAGCAAAATAATAACAATAATACAATAAATACAATATAAAAAGTTTTAATATTAACATTATAATAGCTATAGTTTTGCTTTCTTCTCATAATTGTTTTTATGTTTAATGGTACTGTTCAGGTTTATTGTTTTGCATGTTTTATTTAGTGAAAGTATATATATTTAATTAAGAAGTTATTTAGTTTCAAGCAGACATAATTGGCACAAGTCTGGTATGAGATATGTGGCTCTGTGTGGGGTAATTCTGAGACTACAATGGTCATTAAAAGTGGCATTTTTTAAATTTGTGTTGCTATTTAAGTTCTTGGTTTGATTGGCTCATTGCAAACAGTTAAGTTTGTCAATTTTGCCAATAAACCTAATTTGCAGTGGATGTTGAATAATTTTTATTGCAGCTGTAGAAAATAGAAATAATTGACTAAACGAGTTTATAATGGCTGGAAATGTTATTTTGAAGAAAAAAGTGAGTGTGTACATTACTTTGAACGTCATTATTACATTATAACCTAACATTCCAAAATCGATGCATTTGCCACCTTCAGGTGTGTTTTACACCCATAGCGTGTGTGTGTGAGAGTGTGTGTTTGTGAGCTTGTGAATATGCATGACTGCAAGGAAAATGTTCCTGAGCATGCCGGAAGTATAGAACACTGTACACTGCAAGGAAATTATATCTTAGCAGGTGAATCATCTTAAATCGAGTCTCGTATTTCTCATTTTGAGAATGCTGTAAACTTATTTACACTTGCTTTTCTAGATCAACAATCACCAACAATGGTCAGCATCCACCTGCAGCCAGAAGCAGAACTCCCACCACACATTAGCTATTAGACAGACAGGTGAGGAGAGACTGAGCCAGTTTATGAAGATGGAGATGATTAGGAGGTAACCAGGACATTCTTTTAGAGGAAATGATCACATGAGCTCAGAGAATCAGGACCTCAGTTTTACATCTTATCCAAAAGATGGCACTGTACTGGAGCATTGGGATCCACACAGAACAGCATCCTGTTGTCCAACATCACCACTTAAAGCAGCCACACCTTCTTTTACTTGAAGGTCTCCAATCCAAGAACTAACCAGAATATTCTAATAATTTGAGACTCTGGATTTCTGATTTTCATGAGTTATAAGTCATACTATTCAGCATTAAAACAAAAAAGTCTTGAAATGTGTCACTTTACATGTAATTATTATCAAATAAGGCAGCTTACCTTTTTGAACTCAATTATGAACCATTCACTTTTTTAATGATAGTCCACATTTTTGAGGTAAAGTGTCCAATTTTAATTTAGTATGATAATAAGCTTACGACATTCTTGAAACGAGAAATGTTAGACGTTTAGATTACATTCAAGATATTTTGCTTGCTAAGATATCATTTTTTGTAGTGTAATCTTTCCCACTTCGGATTTTGACACAACAGAAAATAGCGGAATAAAAAAAAAATCCACATTTTGTTTGTGCTGTTCACCATATTGTGTTGTTCTCCTCTAGCTGCTTGAGCTTCCAGGCTTCAGAGACTGTGACATGTCATTATGTCCCTAAATGGTTCCTTTATTTGAAAAATGAAGTAGCATTTTTTTGACAGCATGACTTTGCAGAAAATGTGTGGGCAGCCATATTAGGCCCAGAGTGGCTCTATAACTTCAAGACCATCAAATCTTTTGTGTGTGAGTGTGTGTGTGTGTGTGGGTGGGTTGGAGGAAGCAGGAGAGTGCTTTTTTTAGTCTATATGTTAACCTGTATCTATTCTCTGCCCACCTGAATGATGGCACCCCATGTAGTAAAATGCAGACTGTGCATTTCTATGGTTTATTATCTCAGGCTGTTGTCTCTGCTGAGCTGGTGAATCAGAGATCGGTGTGTTCTCACAAGGCCATGCAAGTGTGTGTAAATAGCAATCTGGAGCTGCTATATTACAGCCATTCAATAAAGACCTTCCTTCATCCTAAACTGCCTGTTCATGCCTTGCTTTATGTCTCCTTCCCTCAGCAACAAATCTCAGCTTAAGGACAGAACACAGCAGCAGATTAAATCCAAACATTACATGCTTAGTGTGATGACGTTATGTGTGGTTAACGGGAGAATGTAGAACGTCATCCATACTACAGACATCCTAAAAACATTTGGCCAATATGGCCTGGCTTACGTAAAGTCAAAACGAAATGTTTTTACAGTGTTTATTGTCATACTGAAGGTGACGTACAGTTCCAGTCACAAGTTTGGACACACCTGGGCATTCAGTGGTTTTTCATGATTTACAAATGGTCTGCATTTTAGATTCATTTTAAAGTCATTCAATCTATGAAGAAATACATACGGAATTATTTAGTAAACAAAACGGTGTTAAACAAACCAGAATATGTTTATATTTTACATCCTTTAAAGTAGGCACCTCATGCTTAGATGACGTCTTTCTTGACATTTTCTCAGTCAGCTTTATGAGATAGTCACCAGTTTTGACAGGTACTAGTACTGCACAAACATGTGGGTATCTTGAACCTACCAGCCCAAAAACAATTACACAAACTAGTTTGGAATTTCTGAGCTACTTCAACACACTTAAATTAAGCACGCTGTGAAGCCACTTGACTTTGTGATGGCTCCAGGCCATAGAGTTAGAAAGGGAGCGGGCGCACTCTATCATTTGTGCTTTCTTACGTTGTGATGTCATGGGGGATCCAAAATGGCCGCCAAAACGGGAACAATGTCAACAAAGCACATGCAAATCAATGGGAAAACCACAGAATGTCTCCGTTGTTCTAGTGTAAAACAAGACAGGTCGACAGCTATACACTAGATCTTCCTAAAACTGCACACTGATGTAAAGACATGTCGGCTTTAAGAAATGAGTACAATAAAACTGGGATAAAGCAGCGGAAAGCCAGAAATCAGTGGCAAAGCTGAAGTGATGGAGACTGTACAATGAGCAGACTGAGTGACTGTCAACATGTAGACTCTACGGCGTATATTTTTAAACAATATTACAGGCCTGTAAGTCATGACTGAATCATACTGATAGAATCAGACTACTGTAAAACCATACCCGTCAAGTCTCCCGTTTTGGTCAGGAAACTTTTACCCCTCTTTCCCGGCGTCATCCCGTATTAGTATTTTCCCGTAAATTTCCCGTGCCTCTCCAAACTGAAATGTCACTAACCTCGCGAGAACTGCCACCCAGGTATGGCGTTATATTTGTGCCACAATTCTGAGCGCGCGTGCGCGATGTTTTGAGTGAGCAAGAAGAGTTTTGCACGCACATGAACTCAGTGTATACAAATCTCTCTCCTGCGCGCTCAACATTTCTGATCTGCACGCTCGCTTCGATTTGTACCGCGCATGCGCACGTCAGTTTTATTGAATTCAGCGAATCAGAGTGGTTTTTAGTGAAGGATGAAAACTTTTGCACTTTATCGATTTATTAAATGTGTTTAATTGTTTGTTAAAAAGAAATTATTTACGTTTTCCACACTTTTTAGGATTACTTACTAAATGGTGTTACATAGACGATGGGGAGCGCATGTGCGTTACCAACAGCAGGGTTGCCAGGTCCGCAAAAATCTCCATCCCAATGTCTGACATAAAGCGCCCTATACAACCTGACACCAGCCTAAAATCTAGAGCGTCCAACCACAGATATTATTGTTAGAATTATTATTTTTATTAGTAGCAGTAGTAAATATAATGTAAGGCTGTATTATAAGACTTACATATGTAGGAATGTCCACAGCATTTCAGTGTCAACAAAGGTAGGGCTTTTAGATTCTGATCATCTCATTGTAAGTGGTTCACAGGTGGTTATTTTAGATTTCTTGTAAATCTGTCTGAAAATGTAAGGGATACTGAACCTCAGTTGGGCTGGTGGGACGGCTCAAAACACGTGGCAGAAAAATGTCCCTTATTTTTCAATCCAAAACTTGACAGGTATGTAAAACATGTTAAAACAATATTTTACAGGATCCAGACTAAAAGCAGGTGATGCATAGGCCACGAAAATCCATGATTGGTTGCCTCAAAGTCTTACAGTCGTACACCAACACTGTTCTGTCTTCTGCTGACCAAGCTGATAAATTTATTGTAAATTCTATAAAAGACTATATATAGACTTAATATACACCTACATAACAGTAATATTAGACATCTTTGGTCTAACAAATGGAAATGTAAACCAGAACTGTGCTTTTGTACACAAATGCCGAAAATGGGGTCAAAAAGGTCAGCTGGTGGTTTAATTTTCTTTCTATAAAGTCAAGACCGTCTACCTGCAGCAAAGTGACTGTTTATTACATAACTTTGGTGATACGTTTTACATTTTCTTTCCTGCATAAACTGACTTAATACTCAAAAAAGTTACTATTATAGGCTTACTTACATATGGAAGGATATTCCAGACCCCTTTTGTGTTTATTTGTGCAGTATAACATGCACACGACTCTGGCAGCTGTACTTGAACGAGTTTTTGTCTTTAGTTTTGAACCAGTCCTCCCGTTTTGATAATGGCGGCGATTCCTCCATGGAATCACACGATCACGTGACCAGTGCTCGCTCTCCCTTTTAAACTCTAAAACATCTCAAGATATTTGAAATTCATTGTGAAATGTATTATATTAAAACTGTTAATTCAGGCTCGTCTGGCTACTGCGCATGCGCATTGCGCCACAACAAAGGAAAGGGGAGGGGTTTCCCGCCACACCTGCAAGATGATTGGCTCTTTTAGTTGAAGGACAGGTCCTTGCACGAATCAGGCGGCATGATCAGTCTTAGAAACTTTAAAACTTAAAGTAAAGTAAAGAAAAATAAAAGGACGAGCACTATAGTATTAAATGTTTAATTAACTCACAGACCTTCCTCTGCATTTTTGTGTTACGTTATTATATAGCGACATTAGCTCCACCTCCTTGGTGACATAATCTATAAATTCCAGACTTCTAAAGAGTCATTGCTTCTAATGCGCACAAACAGTAAACAAGCAACAACAAAGAAACATATCTCACTCAACAATTACAACTTCGTCCACTCTCTCTGTTGTGAAAATAAATGGGGAAGATTCTAAGACTAAAGAAAAACAAAAAGGAGGAGAGCTAAGAGCTAATAAGGTGACATTTAACCATCTAAGTATCTCTGCCCACGACTTGGAGAACTGCAGTCACAACAACAGAGTACAAGAGAGTGGCTTACACTGGAACTGTTGAGTGAGATATAGACTGAACGAAGAGAACAAAGTAATCAATAAGAGAAATTAACATTTTTGTGATTGCTTCACAGTGGTCACATTAAAATCCTGCCAGCCTTCTGTCTAATCCAGTGTGTTTAGCTCAGCTTTGCACTTCTTCAAAAGGGCTGCCTCATTTACATTTGGTAGAGCACATTTGAGCCACTGTAGCTTCTTGAAGAAGGTGTTGAACTTCACACAATGTGATTGTGCCATCTCTACCAATTGGTAGAGGTATGGTAAACTAAAACATGGTAAACATCCACTAGAGGTCAGAAATGCAACATTTTCTTGTCTGAATGTAAACCAGCAGCTTTGTAGCCAAAGTAATTACTATTTTGACTATTGCCCCCCAGCCCATCCAAAAATATAATTATTCATTTTATTCTTTCTTGGTGAGGATGTTAAATGTTTTTTTTTTTTTTTTACAAAAAATTTGTGAAATGTGTAAAATGCCTGACAGAGGGTGATCTGGTTATTACTCATTGAGGTATTTTATCCAGAAAATATGAGACATAACATTAAGACCAGGCAACTGTGTAAAATGGGTCTAATATGGACACTTTAAGCATCGTCATCAAAGTGCAGTCACCTCTGAAATTACATCTGTCATTTTGGAATGGTCTTCAGTATGAATTATATAGCTGCTGCCACAGCTGAACCAGAATGAGTTCAATACCCAATATCATATCAGGCAGTAGAAAATATGGGTCAGAAGCCAGAGGAAGAATAGAATAAATCCAAAATTGTACAGTATATATGGCCACTCTTCTCAATAGTGGCCACAAACAATAGTATGGATGTTTTGAAAATAGTTTAAAATAAGTAAGAGGAAAAATCAAAATGTTTATAAAACACTATTTTTGCCACATGGTATCATCCTCAATCAACAGGATTTTTCCCATCCAAAACAAATGGCTCAGTGATTGCATTAAAAAATCTGGCTGTTTCTTTCACGTCTTCACATAAATGTCTTTTCAACCACTAGAAAAAGACGTCTTTTCACCTTTCAATTTCAACTAAAATGGAACGTAGTTTCAACAAACAGCCTGGATGTTTTTTCAACGTCTTTTTAATGACACATTGCTGGGGGGGGGGTTTAAGATTGTATTAAGCATTGAATGGTTGAACAGCTGGGAATGTATCTGCAGTGATACCTTGGGATACGAGCAGACCAACATACAAATTTTTTAAGATATCAGCTGTGACTCCGTCCGTATTTTTGTTCAAGATCAGAGCAAAATTTCAAGATACGAGTGGCTGCTGCTAGTTGGCGCAAAGGTCCAGTATGGGCAGCACAACACCAGCATCTCATTCTTTCTCACGTGTTACCCTCAGAATCAAGTCCAATCTCCTGTGCTGTACTCCTACTTGCATCCTTTTTGGAAAAAAAATCTATAGTAAAGCTGTTTTAATCTCTTAAACCTGTTTAATTTTAATAACATACATACAGTAATTATGTTAAATACTGTTAATATTATTTTGTGCAGACCTCTGATCTGCGCATGTGCACGCTGACCCTGAACATAGATATGGAGACTTGCTGCTGCTTCTGAGTGAAAATTGTTTTGTACTGAACTGCAAAGAACAAACCATGGCATCCCATTCTTCAGCCATGTGCTGAATTTCTTGACAGCAATCAGATGCTGAAGTGAAATGGAAGAAGAGAGATTTTACTGTACAGCGCGCACTACACATCTTCACAGTACCGCACGCATCAAATTCCCCATGAATTTAAAATGCTACAGCGAGAATTCCCCAAACATTATTTTACACTAATATTTATTGAAATCTGAAATGTAAATATTTTGTTATGCATTGGTAAAGTGTATATATGTGTGTTTCTTAATTCAAAACATGTCTTTTCGTCCATAATTTAGGATGGTTTGGTGATGTTTCACAGGGCTGGAACAGATTAAATCTATTTTATTTTTATTTATTTTAAATGGGAGAAATTTGTTTGATATACGAGTTGACTGACTTACGAGCTCTGTTACAGAACGAATTAAACTCGTATCTCAAGGTACCACTGTATCAGACAATCTGCCATCATGAGCAGCCGTTTGAGTCGTTACCTTCATTGACATTGAAGAAGGTTCTAAATGAAGACTTAATTTCACATCAGTACATATTTTATTCCTGTTTTTTCAATGGTTTTCTGGGTTTTGTCCATTCTTTTGTATAAAGAGTGTTAGTGGTGAGTTCTTTAGTGACCTTTACTCTGATCTGATGCTCGTTTTAGGCAGACGTGTGGACTCAAGTGGACTAAACTGATGACTTGTGACTTGACTTGACAACATCACTAAAGACTTGTGACTTGACTTAGACTCTACCTTTACTGACGTGAACTTGGAATTGGACTTGAGATTTAAGACTTGAAAAGACTTGAAACCCGCAATTGAATATAATAAATAAGTAAAACTGAATCACATAACTGGACCATTTTGTATTAAATGGTGCTGTAATGCTTTTCACCAATGATCTATATTACTGGATAGGACACTGCCTATTCGCTAGCCTTGAGGCCGGCGCGACGTCATGGAGGCGCCATGTTGTGTGAAAGTGAAGCTTGTAAACAATGGCAGAAGACCAGCACTGCTGCCTTCTCAAAGCTCTAACTTCGCTAATAATTGTCCGATTTTCAAAATTTAAAGTTCTTTACAAAGAGGATAAAAAGCTCTTTATCATTAATCAAAGTATTAAAATGGTTGATGACATGTTAGGCTACTATCGGCTTTCGCATCTGTCGTAACCAACATTTTCTCTAGGCCTTACTGCTTACATGACTTCTAATGGCTGTAAAATCGTTAATAATGATCCGATTTTCAAAATGCAAGTTAGTTACAAAGAAGACAAAGAATTAAATTGTGTAATGCTGCTATCGCATGGCCACTGACATAAATATAGCCATGTTTTCTTGCCTTGCTGATACTAGCCAGTGACCGATGGCTCTACACAAATTATACATTTTTTCAACCTGTCGACTGTCTTAATCCAAAGTAAAGAACACGGAGACCTCCATAAATAAAATGTAGAATGTAAATGTAGAAATATTCAATGCTATGATCCGAGTTAATTTAATGTTACAGTACTGAAATACTTGTAATAAATTTTAATGGAAATCCTGTATTTTGTTGCTAGTGTTATTGTTCCAACTAAAAGGCAGTTTTTTAATGTTTAAGTTCATTTATTAACATTCATACAATTCTACATGTTTTCACACCTTTAAGTTATACCTGACTACTTGTATTCAAGCCAATTCATGTCTTTGTGAAGAGAAATATTCCATATAAGAAATAGTAAGACTTCCATCTGTAGAATAAGACATTATAGACATTATTTTTGACCAAGATTGTATACAAGACTTTATAAGACTTTGCAAGCATTCACAGGAACCCTGTAGTAGGTACTGATCATAATACAGCATCAATACATGTATGTGGGTATATCTTTACTGTCCTTGAAAGAGAACTAATTTGTTCAACTTTTGTCTGATCTTTTTACCAGTAATATAGATCATTGCTTGTCACAACCCGATCCATTCACTCTGCCAGATTTGTACCGCGCATGCGCATAAGCACGTCATTTATGAATTGCATTGAATCAGAGTCGTTTTTGGTGAAGGATGAACACTTTTGCACTTTATCGTTTTATAGAATTTATGTTTAACTGTTTGTTAAAAAGAAATTATTTACGTTTTCCGCACTTTGCAGGATTACTTATTAAAGGGTGGATTTACATAGACGGTGGGGAGCAGATGTGCTTTAGCAACAGCAGGGTTGCCAGGTCCCCAAAAATCTCCATCCTGATGTCTAAAATAAAGCGCCCTATACAACCTGACACCAGCCTAAAATTTAGAGGGTCCAATCACAGATATTATTGTTAGCATTATTATTTTTAGTAGTGGTAGTAGTAAATATAATGTAAGAAGAACATAACTCCATGATTGTTGTTTTTTTTTTTGGCATTTTTGCATTTACAAGGAGTTAAAAGGCAGTGAACAACTGAGGGTGAAGAGCATTGTGGTAGACTTAGGCCAAGTAAAAAAAAGAGTTGGTGATCATCCCCGCCCGACCCTCTAAAAAGCACCCGACCTTTTTTTTTTTTTTTTTTTTTTTTTTTAACACAAAAAAACGCGCCAAACACCCTAGTCTGGCCTAGAATCATTCAAATTTCGCATGCTTCCAAAGACGTGATCCCAAATCAATTCTGCACATGTGCAATACACTTCAGTACCAATGGCCGGTCATTTTTGTGATGCAAATCATGGCTTTTGTAGTGGCCAGCATCGTAAAAACACTGCAGTCGGCCAATAAAATTCGTTTCATTTCCCTGTTATTTAATTAAATAAAATACAATGGATAATTTTTGCTTTAGTAGACACTGAAATTAAACTGTAATATATTATAATAAGTATCATCGCAGCGTGCGCGCAGACTCACACATAGAGAAGCAGACCGAGGGCCGGTTGTATAAATAAGACAATATCTTTACCAGAGACCGAAATAAACAATTACTTGTTTAGTTTTGAAATAAAAGTATCAAGTGTGTGTGTGTGTGTCTTTCCGTGAAACTGGCGCTGTGTTTGCTAACGAATATTTTCGTGGCTGTTCCCTGAATATGTAAATCACTCAAGAAGAACATGATCTATGTTTAACATGGTTTATTTAAGTTTTCAACGTCTTTTTAATATTCGCTACATACT
>BRDA01019651.1:0-12705 GCA_036984385.1 Crenuchus spilurus
AAAGGAATGGAGGGTAGAATTTACGTATAAATAAACCGACACATTTTATGATGGAGCCCGAAATTGAGCTTCCCCTCCTTGAAAGACCAGCATCCACCACTGGTTAGTGTATTGCCCTACCCTGTGCCCAGTGATGGAAAATAGCCATGGTTTGTATGTAATGCCACATGGATTTAGTCAGTAGACCTCAAGAAAAACAAGAAAATGCAAGAAAAATTTAATATTGGTTGCTTACATTTAATTTTTGGTTCTCCGGAAGCTGAAGCCTTTTTAGATAGTCTCAGGTGCATTTTAGGCATTGGAGAGGGGTAATTCTTCATTATATTCCATATAGGACAAACTCTAATTTAAAGACTTATAATATGACAAATGGCAATAATATACAACATAAAACAAAATTTGTAAAGATTGTACTCAAAGTAATTTACTTTTTATGCATCTGTCATAACATATTCACTCAAAGTAAAGAGCAAACTTTTAAAAGGTTACTCATACACATGTTTTATATATCTCATCAAAAACTATTTTTTGAGGAACAAAAAGTTATTGTTCCATGGCAGTGCTGCAGCACTCATAGCATATGGACCATTCAGTGGCTTGGTGGCCAAGGCAGAACTTTCTAGTCAAATTACTTGCACTGATGCTCTGTCTGCCTGAAAATTAGTCCACCACTGACAGCTTGATTAACATTCAACATGTTCCACATTTCACTTACAGTCTCACCTGAATGCTGATAACAGGTATATTTTTACTGCAATGTAAATGAAATTACTCAGGATAAGATGACAAAACGTCTGCACTGAATCACTAAGGTCACATATAGGGCTGAGCCACATCTCTAAACATCCACAACCTCAGAAGCTCTGCACAGGGGTCATCAGGCGCACACCAACACTCATCAGTGTATTGTTGACTTAAACCCACAGCACCTCTGGAAGACTCAGCAGTGCCATGTGACAGATCATTTAAGTAACCTTTTAACCGTTGATCCACATCAGCTTCCTCAGAGTAGAGGTGGGCAATACCAAGTAAATGCAGGGCCAGTATCGCCGATATCGATATCGATACCGATAATTTTTTATATTTAAGCTTCATAGATCCAAAGGATCCAAAAGACCTAGCATAAAATTTTGCCAAACATTGTAGGTGACAACAAAATACTTTATTATCACAATCAAAATTTTTTGTTTAGAAACAATGGAACAGTAACAAAACAAAGTTTGCCTTAACATTAGGAAAATAAATCTTTTTTGAGGTATAAAAGGAGAAACCACAATACAAAAGTAAAATAAAAATTCTCCCCTCACTAGACATCTTTTCTAGTTCTTTCTTTCTTTCTTTCTTTTTTCTTTCTTTCTTTCTTTCTTTCTTTCTTTCTTTCTTTCTTTTTTCAAGTAGATTTGTTCTTAGGAAAAACAACAAAAAATAAGTAATTTTCTTCCTTTCAGTGCAATTCTGTTTTTTGTAAAGTGTAAAAAAATCACTCAACACAACTTAAAACAAAATCTCCTGAGGTAGAAGGCTGACAAACCACAATACAACAAAATTAACACACCACAACAAATACTGTAAACAGTTTCAAACTTATTCTGTTTTTCAAGTCGAACAATACAGTAAAATAATACAAAAAAATAAGGAATCTCTTCATTTCAGTGCACTTCTCTACGTTTTTTCTTAAATAAAGAGTGTAAAAATATATAACTTAAAGCTAATTATAACAATCTTCGAGGAGAGCGCTGAGTGGGCGGGCCAAGCTGAGCCACATGACGGTGCAAGAGGGGGGAGGGTACGCTGCTCCATGCTGTGTGACACAGCGTAGCGCTACTCTTACAGAGAGTAGATTTTGATGAATCTGTCTGCACAGCAGTCAGTGCATGCGGGATGGAAAAAAAGCTTGAGTATCGATTTTTTTATAGGAGTATTGCTCAATATCAATATCAGCGATGGTATCGATATTATCGATATCTGGATCGATCTGCCCACCTGTATCTCAGAGGCCACATGTAAGCCCACTGGCGCTGTTAATGCATGCTCAATGCCAAAAGGTCCAGGTGAAGTTTACACACCATACCAACAACTCTACAACCGTCCCTATATTTACACACAATGCTACATCTGCCCAATCACAAATTGCACTACTCTAACCAATGTGTGCCCTTCTTATCCACAACCAGTGACTAGCCCTTTTAGCTTCTTCTGACAATTCCTTCATGACTTTCCTTAGCACATGGCATCTTAATCAAAACTCAGTCAGTAAAGATGTGGCAGACTGCTACAAATCTCTAAACACCTGTCTCTACTGGCCTAATATATGCCTGCCAACCATCTTCTTCCTTCTGAAAGCTTCATCAACTATATCTTTAAATAAAAATGTTAACTCTTTAAAATAAACTATGCATTTGCTGTCTGGGTACAGGACCATGTCTTATCCAAACATAGTTAACACAATGCACTGTGGAAGCTGTAGTTTCCTGCCCTACCCTATTCATGTGCTCCAGTGCACTCATAGCACACTGTACTGCCTCCCATAGAGCCCACTTTCTTCTTAATTTTGTGACTGGCACAGACCTTTCTCCCAAAGAGCTATTAAAGTAAACACAAATATAATGCCTGTCTTTGAACATTCATTTACTTACACACTGTATTCCATCTATTTCTCTGTACATGCCATTTCACTCTGTTCTAGTATTATTGGGGTGGTGGATCATTCTCAGCATTGCAGTGACACTGAGATGGTGGTGATGTGTTAGTGTGTGCGGTGGTGGCATGAGTTGGTCAGACACAGCAGAGCTGTTGATGATTTTAAACTTCTCAGTGTCACTGCTGAACTTAGAACAGTCCAGTAAACCAAAAATATCCAGGCAACAGTGCCCTGTGGGCAGCATCCTGTGACTGCCAGTGAAGGACTACACACTGTGCAGTAACAGATGAGCTACTGTCTCTCTTTACATCTTCATGGTGGACCAACAAGGTAGGTGCTCTCTCTGGTCAAATGCTTTTCATGAATCACCTGGTCCTAGTCCTGCCCTATCCCTATGCTTCAGTGGCCTCATAGCGAACTGCACCACCTCTCATTTTCTTGATTTTGTGACTGGCACAGACACTTTTTATCATCTTTTGTCCTTAACAATATCATGTCACTTGTCTTAGCATGTTTAAATTAATCTACAAAGCTTGTTAGCAATAATTCCCTCTCCTGAACCATGCTATACTACTTACACAACATGGTACCCTTAGGCATTTGTTGATAGCCTTATTCACAGTTCATTCTAGCTTTTCCTCCTCAGTAATCAGAATCCTATAAACCATCAGTGACCACTGTACACAAGGCAGCAAGCCAAACTGTACACACCATCATTTTAATTTACCTGGCAGAAAAATACCTATCAATGCAATTAATAGCCTTGACCATCTGTTTCTCCAGCCCCACAGCTATCACTCAGTGGAGAGTTATACCATCTATTCAAGCTGTTAACGGACCTAGAAGAGAATTCTCCCTTTATTGAAAACCTTTCCTGCAAGTTCCCTTTCATATCTGGAACAACTCTCACCAAACTTCTGGACTTACTGGGTTTGACCTTCATCCTCGCCCACCTAAAAATACATTGGAATGTAGAGCTCCACTCAGCCACTGCCTCTAAAGTTACAGTGTATCACAAAAGTGAGTACACCCCTCACATTTCTGCAGATATTTAAGTATATCTTTTCATGGGACAACACTGACAAAATGACACTTTGACACAATGAAAAGTCATCTGTGTGCAGCTTATATAACAGTGTAAATTTATTCTTCCCTCAAAATAACTCAATATCAAGCCATTAATGTCTAAACCACCGGCAACAAAAGTGAGTACACCCCTTAATGAAAGTTCCTGAAGCTTCTGGGGTGACAGCCATGCAGACCAATTTGATGTAGTGTGCAGCGTATGGTCTGAGCACTGACAGGCTGACCCCCCACCTTTTCAATCTCTTCAGCAATGCTGACAGCACTCCTGCGCCTATCTTTCAAAGACAGCATTTGGATGTGATGCTGAGCACGTGCACTCAGCTTCTTTGGACGACCAATGCGAGGTCTGTTCTGAGTGGACCCTGCTCTTTTAAAATGCTTTATGATCTTGACATCATGGCAAACTTCTTGTAGCCTTGGCCATCTTCATGTAGCACAACATGAGGTGCCATGTCGGAACTTTCAGTGACCAGTATGAGAGAGTGTCAGTTTGTCAGTGTTGTCCCATGAAAAGATATACTTAAATATCTGCAGAAATGTGAGGGGTGTACTCACTTTTGTGATACACTGTACATGATGAAAAGCAGAAAATGTAGCTTTACTGTACTTAACATTAGCTAAAGTAATTTATTGCATTGCTTTTAAAGGAAAACATAGGAGAGCATGCAGCACACTGGTCTTTGCAATGACAATAAGATGTATGCGATGCTTTTAATTGTCATTTCATCACATTGAGCCAAAATTCAAATTCCTCAGACTCCATGATTGAATGCAATGAACTGAAGGGATCCACAATCATATAGGGCTCTAACTTTCCAGTAAGCTTTCTAGTTCAAAGAAAAGGAAATACAAGCTTCAGTGCTGAGTTCAGATAAAGGAAAAGTGGGCTAGAGCGCTTCACCTTAGAGTCTGTCTTGAGTTCTATTAAATCACAGACATTTCACTGAAAATCTTCAGTCTTCAGTGTTCAGCGAGGAACTCTCCAGCTCTTCTACTGCAGTGTTCTGTTAATGTCAGTGCACCCTGGTCTTGTTGTTCTCCATATAGTACACATCCCTTATAAGAGATTCAATCATTAGGATGTATACAGTCTTTCAGAATAGTTTGCTTTGAAATGTGTCTTTCTAGAGAAACTGGCCAGGTAAGAATTGTTCAGTGGTGGTGACAGCAACTGGACATCTGGAGTGTTTACATGCCTCACTCGCAAGGTAATTACTAAAGCAGCTTTATACTCCATCATGCCTGAGACTTTTGAATATTCATTACCTTAGTAGTTCTACAGTTCCTCTTTTTAAAATTTTGTAAAAAATTATTATTATTATTATTATTATTATTATTATTATTATTATTATTATTATTATGTTAATTTTTATCACCTTCCCAATATACTAGTAGTCAATTAACCATCCCAACCACTAGGGGGCTCTCCCCATCACTTTTGCAATGTCCCTGACTCTAAAAGGGTAAAGACAAGCACAAGCCTCCTCCGCTGCGTGTGATGCAGCCACCACCTCTTTTCAAACTACCACTGATACACCGTCACTGGGGAGCCAACACGCTCTGAGGAAAGCACAGGATTCCCAGCTCCGAATGGACCAATCAGTATGCCAACCTTGTTATCCTCCTTTCATCTGTTCTTCAATGATCAGGACCCCCAGGGAGCAGATATTCTTTGGGTGGTACACCATTCTTAGCACTGCTGTGACACTGATGTGGTGGTGGTGTGTTAGTGTGTGTTGCGCTGGTATTAGAGTATCAGACACAGCAGAGCTGCTGATGATTTTAAACTTCTCAGCGTCACTGCTGAAGTGAAAATATCCATCAACCAACACTATCCAGCCAACAACGTGCCATGGACCATAAACTATGAAGTTACAGATGAGCTACCATCTTTGACATCTACAAGGTGAGCCAAATGACCCAAATGGCCCAGAAATTATCAAAAAGGTACCCAAATATCTCAAAATTTGAGTCTGCAGATAAAAAAAAAACTTTTTTAAATATTCGTTTCATCTTAACTTCAACAGAGTGTGTCTATGCTGACTGTTCTCCGTTTGACTAAAAAGAAAAAAGTTTGGCATAATTAAATTAAGTTCAGTCTTTTTTCTGAGCGTAAAGACTCTGCAAGAGTGCAGTGCCACCAAGTTAGAGGACCCTTTGGCGCAGTGTGGGCTGCCCACTGCCAATTAGACTAGAATCTAACTCACTTGGACTGCTCATGCACCTTAAATTAGCCCCACCTTAGGTCAGGGTTTTCCATCCCAGGGGAGGACCACTATATAACGAGCAGAGGTGGGGTAATCCATGACAATTTGAGTGGGATTATTGGCTATATTTTCTCGCAAATAGTTTAATAGTGGCACTCTCTCCAGTAGCCTCTGCAGTCTATGATTGGCACCTCGGTTGAGAAAAACCCAGTTAAAATGGTCTCAAGGGGTATGAGGAAGAACTTGTTACATCCAAATTGCCGGAGGACTGCAGTTCCGCTTTGTGAGCCATGAAGCTAATGTTTATCTCTGCCCCACACACACTCAGCACAGTGTAATGAGCCACACAGTATTAAACCCTTTCAGAGTGGAGAGCAATACTAGATCTGATTTAATAGCACAGGTCAACCACATGAAAGTAGTTGATGGTTGGGTCTGAACTAATTTTTTAATAATTCTGTAAAGATTCCAGGAATGTCCAGATCTATTTACTCTCATCAAGTTTTCTCTTAGTTAAGGAAAGGACACCCATATTTGGATTGATTTAAATGTACGTGTGGTTCTGGGGTAATTTCCTCTTTTACAGGAGCTCCTCTGTGATTTCATTTACATATGGATGTGCCATATCTGTGTTTTTCCTCCTCAAACTCTGAGAAAAAGTGTTTTGATAACACAGAGTCCAGTCTGGATGCAAATGGTCATGTTTGCCAGGCAGATGTTGTTTCACTTGTAAAATTAAGATTGTTGACTGCTGCCTACAGGTCGTATAAAAGCGTGGATCCACCAAAAACCTTCATAAATCACAAACCAACAAATTTAAATCACAAAAACACTTTAGTGGTAGCTAATTGACCCACCCATTTGCTCGGACTCTTCCAATCACTTGCAATGTCCCTGACTCTAGGAGGGTGAAGACTATCAGATGCCTCCTCTGATGCATGTGAAGCCAGGCTCCGCCTCTTTTCCAAATGCTGTCTATACATTGTCGCTAAGCAGCCAAGGCGCTAGGAGGAAAGCGCAGGACCCCCAGCTCTGATGGACTGGTTGACAGACCAGCAAACATAGCAATGGGAGTGAGTGGAATCTACCAACCGTGTTGATGGCAAGCATCGTTACTGGGATTCAAACTCACAATCCTCTGATCATAGTGTCACCTTAGTATAATACAACAAAAATGTTTACTCAGGCACAGACCTATAAAAACTAAAGTAATTGATCCCTTGCAGTGGTCTCATTTTCCACAGTTGCATTACTGATTAATCACATGTTTAATTCATTGTAAACAAGTTCTTGTGTTTTTTAGACTCTTCTCATGATTTACTTTACTGCTAAGCTAGCAAAGCATTATCTGGCTTTCACATTACATTTAGCAGCACTGTCAGGTTTTAAAAGCTGGAAAAAAAGCTTAATCTGAACCAGGATGTTGTTGGGTATGTGTGTTACCTTGTTCTCTGATCCTGTTTCCTGGCTGTAGATGGGGATGAGCTTTTTTCTCTAACAAGCCTCAGACTCAGGACTAGCTGCTGTGGGCTGATACACAATCACTTTAAGTTGATTTTTCCTTGAAACACAATGAAACTGAAGCAAAGTAGAGCTCATAAGCAGTGTTTATTTGTAGTTTTAGACTAAACCTAAGATAAAATGAGGACAATGGGGGGAGCTGTGGGGTGAGAGGAGAACACAAAAGGTAGTTTTCCCAAATGACTTCTTCATTAACTCTTCGTCTCTGTCCATCTCTCTCTCTCTCTCTCTCTCTCTCTCTCTCTCTCTCTCTCTCTCTCTCAGTCTCTCTCTCTCTCTCTCTCTCTCTCAGCAGTAACAGGAAAAAATGGGACACCTTTTTACATCTTAATGGCTTATGGACCCTACCCCCACCTCCCCGCCAAAAGCCTTTGACTTCACAGCCTTAAACACAATACTTTACCTTTACTGACCATATTTTGCCTCTTTCTGTTCTGTTTGTATTTAATGCTACTTAAAATGCTTCTATCTTTGAATTGATCCAAACATTCAGTCAGGGCCTGGCGGATGGGGATCTGGGATTCAATCCCCTGGCAGGTCATGACTGAAGTGCCCTTGAGTGAGGCACCTAACCTCCAACTACACCCCAGGCGTCGTGGATAGGGGCTGCCCACCACTTTGGGCATGTGTGCTCACTTGTCCCTATTGTATGTTCATGGGTTTGTGTGTGTGTGTGTGTGTGTGTGTGTAATAATAATAATAATAATAATAATAATAATAACAGCATCATCAACAACAAAAACAACAACAACAAAAACAATACTACTACTACTACTAATAATAATAGTAATAATAACAGCATCAACAACAACAACAACAATAATAATAATAATAATAATAACAGCATCAACAACAACAAACAACAACAACAATAATAATAATAACAGCATCAACAACAACAACAACAACAACAATAATAATAATAATAATAATAATAATAATAACAGCATCATCATCAAAAACAACAACAACAACAATAATAATAATAATAATAATAATAATAATAATAATAATAATAATAATAATAATAATGAACACTTTTTAAAGGTTAACATGATGACTGCAAACATAAGTTAAAATAACTTTTAAATAAGTTAAAATAACTCTTTATTTGTTGAGTTTAATACACTGGGGGAAATATAATATGTGGCCTGTGCAAAAGTAATGGTACATTAAAAATTTTAGGATTTTTCTCAGTAAGTTAAATCCAACAAATAAGTTGAAATGATGCCCTAGAACTTGCAAAAAATTATACATTTCGATTATATGTTCTCTATTTTTTAGTTTGACTGGGGTGCTTAAACTTTTGCACACTCATATCATTTGTCCTATATTTCCCAATCAGTGAGAAGTTGCATTCCATCCTATCTATCTTGGAATGACTTATTGTTCAAATAGAGGTTGATGGCCAGTGATCAGTCAGAACTGTCAACAAGAAGCAAACTTCAACACATCATCAGTTAGCAGAGCATTACAGGAGCCTACATTAAGAATATGCCTTTGATGTGTAGACACATGGCAAATGTCCATTTGTGTTGACAACAGACAAAGAAGAAAGGCAATGTAGGATTTTTCTTACACTGTAAAAAACTACGTAACGTTACATTTACGTTATATAAGCTTAAAATGTCATATCCTTACAACATAATAGAGCAGAGCAAAAAGACCAGCACGTTGAGTCAACAAATATTTTTTTAACAAAAAAAATAAAAATAATTTATCAAAATACAAATCTCTGTTTTATATGGAATTGAATATAACCGAATGTATGTATTGTTATATAATATGAAATAAAAAGCAAGTAAAAACAAACTCATGAAACATTCAAATGTGAAAGCGCTGCCTTTGCCGTAGTCGGGTTCATTGGACCTCGGGCCTCATTTTGGAGTTAATATAGCCCTAGACAAAAGGATTGACCATAGGTAATTATCCTGGTTTTCAAATGACAAAGAGCACAACAGTGTTCAGTTTAACTCTCCCTTTGTGACAGAACATTTCTCCTAATTAATATTATGCAAATAATGTGGTAAATATGGCAGAGGAAATAATCGTAAAGTAATTACGGATTATGATGTTTGAAGATACATAAAACTAATTTTCACATGCAAATTAATTCAATTAAAAACAGTTAACCTTTTCTTACCATATCACTCTTCAATTTCTACCTGAACGTTTCATACCTCATTCCTAAAAGATAATAAACAAAATTTAAAGCAGGAGCAAAGGTGCTGGAATTGATGGAAATTTGGGGTGTGGGTATATGAGAGGAATTATGAAAACGCTGCCTGAAAAGTCACCAGAAGTAGTTAAAACCAGCTCTGTTGATTTAACTGCCAATCATGTCTCATTATACTGTTGCCTTGAGCTATGCAATGTATTGTATTTTTCTTTGGCTGTCATTCATGTCATTAAGTTTGCAATGGCATTACATCATCTGTGCTAGAGTTGTAGTGCTCAAAGTAAACTGGGACAATTTGCCCGTAATATCAAAATTAAAAATATAATTTTGCAAGAGGAGTATTACATATATTCCCTCATGAACCTTTAACTGAATATATGCACTGAATGTCTTCATTTAGGGTGATGATAAAATTGAACTGTCAGTACTACAATTGGAATTGCTCATTCTTCACAACTACATTCAGTTTTATGCATTTATAAACATGAACATTTACTAATATATATATATATATATATATATATATATATATATATATATATATATATATATATATATATATATATATATAATATAGATAAAATGCAACTACCTATATTCAGAAACCATTAAAATGGTCATTTTTTATTTTTCCCTGAAGTCAAATTATGGCATACAGTATGTATACTTTTCTATATTAATAATATTCAGTCAATAGTAATTCATATTTACTGAATAATTTTCTCTTTCAATTCTTCAAAATTAAACAGGCTGTTCTTGTTACTATAGTTTTAAGGCTACTTAATAAATAACCTCTCTTGACAACATTTAGAGCTACATACAGTAAAATACAGTATATATCTAGCTCTCTTGGCAAAAGTCCATGTATCTGTAGAATCCTTTTGCCTTGATAAGCTCTAATAAGTGATTTCAGGATGCTGGCAAGCTTCTGACACCTCACTTGTGAACTCTTTGCTCATTCTTCTTGTGCAAAAGTTTCCAGCTCATTGAGGTTTGAGTGGTGCTGTGTTGAAACTGCTTTCTTTCCATCTCACCAACGATCCTTTATGGGATTTAAATCTGGAGAATGTTAAGGCCACTGCTGGAAGACTGTTTCCTTTAAGCCTGGTTCACACTGCAGAAAAATGTGAGACAGCCCAGACATTTTTGACAGATTTTCCTGTCCTTGATCGTTGTTATTCATAAAGGCGCCCACTCTACATAATCTGCCTTTAAATGTATTAGACACGTTTTATATTTATGATATAAATGCACTTGTGGAAGATCAGAGGGGTAACAAATGGATTATAGACACATCACACTACAAGATAATCTGCTGAGATAATTGGTTACAATCACCCTGAAATCAGGAAACCTTTAACAATTGTTGAGAGGAGCAAATCAGCCTCAAAATCAGCCCGATTATCCTGTAGTGTGAACCAGTGTGAAGCTTAGGTTGACTTGGGCTGGAGAGTCCAATTTTCACCAAGGTTCAATTTCTCTACAAAAGCCGTAACAATCCTCCTCAAAATGGTCTGGTGTTTCTGTGAATCATTGATGCCAGTCTCATGGTCAAGAGTGCCAGTTCCTGCAGCACAAAAACATCCACACATCATCACTGATACACCTCCATGCTTGACTATGGGGGTAGTGTTGTTTTGGTTATAAGCCTCATCTTTGTTGCACCAAAATACTGATCCATACGGCCAAACAGGTCAGGTTGTGTTTCATCACTCCAAAGAACTGTGTCCCAGAACTCTGCTGGTCTATCCAAATTCCTTCTGGCATGTTCCACTCGATGTGTCTCGTGTTTCTTGGTAAAGAATGCTGTGTATTATATAGTCTGACCATGAAGTCTTTGGTTGTTGAGTGATGTGCTTATGGTTGACACTAACACATTTGTCGCAGCCTTCATCAGGTCATCCTGTCTTTTGCAGTAACACGGTGGTTTCTTCTTTGTCCTGATGAGATGTCTAAGACCTCATGATGAAATTTCTCCCACAGCCAGATATATTTGCTGCTCTGCCATAAGTTTTGAACTTCTGTACAATGCTTCCAACTGTGTCTCCAGGAATGTGTAAGGTTTTGGACATCATCTTATACACATTGTTCTTTTGTTACAATGAAATTATCTTCTTTTTCAGCTTTTGTGACAGCTCCTTTCGTTTTCTCCGTGGATGTAACACACATTGAACACATCACATCATGACTGGGTCATGTTAATATAGACACATCACAGCTGAAGCAAATTTAAGGTCATTACTGAGTTCCCAATGGATTAGTCATGTTATAACCCAACATCAGACTTCATTTAAAGCAAGATCTAGCTTTGTTAAATAGTTTAAAGCTATAAACCATTTTTGCTTTGGAAGGTTGACATAATATATGTAAATGACATAATAAAAAAAAAACATACACACTCTTATGACCACCTACCAAATAGTGAGAATAACAACCCTTGGCCTTGATTATACTAGTGAGATGTTATGGCATGAATTATGTTAGGTGACAACATGTATCAGTATACATTCTAACTACAGCAGAGCACTGTTTAGCACTCACCAGAGTCATAGTTCCCCTTTGTCAACAATGCCAATGGGGCTCCATTATAATGCCGTTGGGAGGCACTCAATGTATAAGAAGTCCATTCTCAGTATATCATCACTACGGCAGCTCTAGAACATCCCACAATATTAGTGGTTTCTAAGATGCTACCAGCCTGTTATCATGCCCCTTTGGACATCAGTCAAATTGAATCTGTTGCCCATTATAATAGTTTAACTCTCTGCTACAACTGACTAGTGTGCCACATGCAACCAGGGCTGGGTTCATTCCAAACCAAGGGTGGTCATAATATTCAAACGTGCACTTTGAAGAATATCTTAAATGTCTTGAGCAGATCATGTTGCTTTGCACTGTGAGTGTAGCCTTGACTCTTACCAGTACATAGCACTCCAGTCTAAAACTGCATGTTTACTACAAATGCACTATATATATATATATATATATATATATATATACACATTGGTGTCCCTTAGGAAAAGACTGGGAAAAAGCCACTGCAATCAAGTGCTATAAATACTGTAACATTA
>BRDA01019655.1:0-21647 GCA_036984385.1 Crenuchus spilurus
ATAAATTATTATACTTTAATATTAGAAATTTTCTGTTCAAATGAAATATTTTTTTTTTTATAAATATATATAATAATAATAATTTTAGCCCTGATTTTCTCCCCAGTGTAATTTAGCGGCCAATTAACCCGCCCCTTTTATCAACTCTCCCAATCAGTATCATTTGCAATTTCCCTGACTCTACTTGGGCCAGACGAGCACAGGCCTCCTCCTACACCAGTGACGTCAAGCCCCTTTTTTTTCCAAACTGCTAGCGAGACATTGCCGCTGGGCAGCTAGCGCGCTCGAAGGAAAGCGCAGAGCCCGTGTCAGTTAGCATTGTCTTTTATGGGCCCAGAGTGGCTCAGCAGGCTAAGACGCTGATACTATGACCAGAGGATCACAAGTTTGAATCCCATCAACAACCGGGGCCCAAGAGAGAAAAAATTGGCAGTGCTCTTTCTGGGTGGGTAGATGGCGCTCTCACTCTCCCTATCACTCTCACACTGCAATGTCCGCTGGCTCAGGCGTCTACTGATTGGTCCATTTGGAGCTGGGAATCCTGTGCTTTCCTCTGAGCCTGTTTGCTCCCCAGTGATGGTGCATCAGTGGTAGTTTTAAAAGAGACGGTGGCTGCATCACACGCAGCGGAGGAGCCTTGTGCATGTCTTCACCCTCCTAGAGTCAGGGACGGTGTAAAAGTGATGGGGAGAGCCCCCTAGTGGATGGAATGGGTTAATTGGCTACTCCCACATTGGGAAGATAGAAAATTGGCAAAAAAAAACAAACATTGGTCTTTTATAGTAGTAGGGAGAGTGCGCCATCTTGCCCACCCAAAGAAAGACCATGACCAATTCTGCTCTCTCGAGGCCCCGACTGTCGATGGCACTCAAAATGGAATATTCTGATCATTTTATACATTTTCATGACTTTGAGCTGTACATCAGTAAAACAAATTAACATAAAAGATGGCAGGTTCTCTTTTTGAATTAAATTATGAATCACAAACATTTTCACAGTATTCATTTTTATGTGCCAGTGAATTTCCCGCAAGGGATTAATAAAGTATATATCTATCTATCTATCTATCTATCTATCTATTAGAAATGAATGTATACATTACAATGAATACACTGTTCATGTAAAAAAATTTATTATTAAAAAAATATATTTTTAAACATGTTAATGGTCTTAAAATTTGAAAAAAAAATCTCCTTATTGATTCTTTTTAATAAATGTGATTTGTTATGCAACATCATTAAAAGACAAAATTCTTCCTTTTCTTTAATTATTATTAACAATATAATGACTTTTGCCATCTCTAAAACTGCAACATTTGATTGTCACAATACACATTGCTCAGCATTACGTACATGCAATTGGCTGCAGACTAGAGTCCAGGTCTCATCTTTCATTTTTGGCAGAAGAGTCACTAGAGGGACTGCAGAAAGAGGTTTACTAAAAATTGACCAAAATCGATCCTGGTTTGAATATCTCCACATTGGTTGAACCATACAAATGCATGTAAACTCATGAGCATGTCTTGCAGGTTTAGCTACAGTGTTTTGGCTCATAGCGCATGGCCTGCCCTTACGCCTTGTACTTCCTCTGGCTGACACCCACATATACCCATCCAGACAAAAGCCATTATTCAAACACACAGTTTTTCTCCACCAGTCCAACCATAGCTTGTCCACATCCACACTGTCAGTGTCTCTGTTCTCCAGCACTGGACTATCTCCCTCTCATCCATTTGGAAAGCAATGGAGCATGCACCCATCTTAAACACTGTCATATTCTTTCAATCAATTCCAGCCTGGCTCCCATCTACCATGAGAACAGTGCTTGTCCCTGTGCTTCTGTTCACAGGGCTCCATTTGGGCTGCTTTGGCCTTTTCATCACCTGGAGCACCCAGGTGGAATAAGAATACACCAACAGCACAGTCAGAGGCTGCTGACTGTAACCGAGAATCAGAGAGGTCTAGAGCCCTGCCAGCGTCTCTGTCTGTTTTCATTATGGAAGCTGCAGAGAACGTCAATACACTAATCATATGCTTCGTCACACAAGAGCATACGCTGAGACTGGGGGGCTTCGGCAAAGAGATCATTCTAAACTATCCATCATTCTGCCCTGCTTCCTCACAGCTTCCATGGCCTTGTCTCATCTTCAAGCTACAAAGTGCTACAGCTCTACAAGATCAAATACACTTAAATGATTTCAAAGTGTCTCCACAGCCAAACTCTATGAGCAAAGTGAGTTGGACAAGAATAGACACACACTAGAGGCAGTGAAATAAGAACTGTGGTGTCATCATACAAAAAGGTAGTGTAGCTATTGCTTGTGGAGAAATATTCAAATTCAAGTGTGGCTCAGCAGGCTAAGACACTGACACTATGACCAGAGCATCGCGAGTTCGTACCCAGTCATGCTGTTTGCCACCAACAGCCGGGGCCCAAGAGAGCAAAATTGGCAGTGCTCTCTTTGGGCGGATAGATGGCGCTCTCTCTCACCCTGTCAGGGCGTCTAATGATTGGTCCAATCGAAGCTAGAGACCCTACACTTTCCTCCGAGCGCGTTGGTTCCCCAGGGACGGTGTAGTTTGAAGCGGTAGTTCAAAAAGAGGCGGTGGCTGTATCACATGCAATGGAGGAGGCGTGTGCATGTCTTCACCCTCCCAGAGTCAGGGAGAGTGCAAAGTGATGGGGAGAGCCACTAATGGGTTGGGTTAATTGGCGACTACCACATTGGGAAAGGGAGAAAATTGGCAAAAATGGAAACAAGTGGTGCGAGTTATTACTGCGCTGATTTGCAGCGACAAAAGAAAGAAGAAAAAGGAAAGAATATGGAAGAGAAGATGGATAAAATTTGGAGGTTAGGATACAGGATAGTCCCACCTGTTGCTAGCATTATGTCATCTGTCCACTGCTTTGATCAGAGATATCATCAATCGCATTATTTGTCCCATGCAGTCACAATAACAATATAATAACAGAGACAGTGCGTCAGTGGTCACGTGGTTCTCTCTCTCTGTGATCCCATTGGTTGTACAGGTTACTGCTCTTGACTTAGTCGTTGACTAGATCAGATATTTAGCATCTCAAATATTTTCTGATTCTCGGCGAGCATCTTTCAGCAGGTCACACCACATGACTGAGCAAGCGTCGGTGACTGGAAAACTGGGCTAAAATCGTGTAGTGTGAACTACGCTTAACTCTCATCAGTAGATCTAGTTCTCCATCCGTTTCTGCTATAGACAGACAGAAAGACCCTTGTTATAGAACATTAGCATCCATCCATTATCACACCCACTTAATCCTTATCAGGGTCGCAGTTAGTCCCCTACCCCCTCACTGGGCGCAGGGCAGGGCATTACACTATTCAACTAAGCCCAGGACAGGGCGCCAGTCCATCGCTGGGTGCACACATGCGCACATACGTTTGAGCTCATTTGAACCATGTCTAATGCCAGGTGTGGGCTCAAAGGGTATAAAGCCCCCCACCGTTAGGCTGTAGAGCAGAGGAACGGTGTTCTCTGAAATGATGGTGCCCCATCCAGTACTTTTGGGATGAGCTGGAGTCATGATCTTCCAACATCCTGACCTCACCAACACTCATATCACTCAATACAATCAAATCCTCACAGCACTGCTCCAAAATTGAGCAGAAAGCCTTCTCTGGACAGTCAACAGTTACTCCAACGAAAATTCATTTTTATTATCCTGATTTAGGAAGAAACAATGATCCATAATCCATGTACTGTATATAGACACTGCCCACAAATGTAATCCAACAGCTAATTTAGTAAAAAAGCTACAGTGTAACCGTAAAAAAAATAAAAACCAGCAGGTCCAGACCTCCCTTAATCCTTCTCATAACATTTTTTTAAAGCTGTATTTTACAAGAACAGTATTACTGAGATCATCATCTGTGTCCTTAAAAAAGGAGCCAACATAGAAAGCCAACAGTTAACATAGCAGCACACATCCACTGCTGGATGGACGAGACAGGTTTAGAGAATGTGTGGCAGAGCTGATGAAAACAGAGCAGCAGAAGTCAACTGTGAGGATGAGAGCAAATGGACTCACTTCCTCCCTTGTTACTCTCCCCTCCTCCGTGCCACTCTAATTGCGCTCTAATTAACATTTCATTTACAAGAGAAGCGCTGCTGATCCAGCGAGCCCACTTGCATGTTGTACAAGTGGGCACATTGCAGCCACACACCAGGAGGGCTGGACATTCTTCTCTCCTACATCCTCTGCCTTTGACTGCAAAAGTCCACTAATGACTCCATCTGAGGATCAAAACATGTGTTATTCATATTTATTTTATGGAGCCCTTATTAGCTATGTGCATTGATTAACTGCAGTATTTGTAGATTTGTGATTTGGGGTTCACAAAACTGTACACTGGGCTTCGGACAGACTAACCGTAATAATAGCATTTCTCAGACAATAGGCCTGTAGCAGTATGTGTTCATAATGAACCATGGAGGTGGCTGTTTCTATAACATCTAATGGCAGCTCATTCTCTTTCCTGGACAAGTATTTGATGAATGTTTGGGTGTCTAAGGTAATAATTAAGGCCACTGCCAACAACAACAGCAGAAATCCTTGGCAAGAGTCGATATTTGCAATGAAATGAAAGGTGGTAGCCATCATCATTTCCTATTTCTCCTCTCTTTTCCCTTCAGAATGTGAATGGGAGGGGAAAAAACAAATCTATTTTCTATCTTTCCCTCCCAGTCTTCTCTCTCAGGGAAAAAGCAATGTCTCCCTGCCTATCCGCTGGTTTGAGATGAAGTCCAAAGAAAACATGCACGCAATTATAAATCATCCTGCAAAAATTAACCCAGTCTTCCTCCGAGGTCTTCTCTCTCTGTTGTCTGCGTGACCTGGAAGTGCTTTTACAGGTGGTGGCACGGAGAGCGGAACTTCAGCCTGCATCCATCCTTCTCCGCACAGGGAGAGGCCAATAAATCACACTGCTAGTGTGTTATCATGTGGGGCATGAAGCCCAAGACATTTGTGTTTATCTCTCATACACTTGTACTGTAAAGCATCCTATGACACTACATGAATGTTTAAGCATTTTCTCAAAGACCACCAGCTGAGTTTTACATGATTTTAAAACAGCATGTAGACATCCCGACTGCACAGCATCATCCTGGTGGCTGTAAGTTTGCAGTATATCACGGAAAAGTTGATTCATTTCCATAATTCCATTCAAAAAGTTTAATTTTCATAGATTATAGATTCAGGGCCCACAATTTAAACAATTTCAAGTATTTATTTGTTTATTTTCACAATTTCCAGCTCATAAAACCAACGAAAACAGGATTTCAAAAAATTTGAATACTGTGGAGAAATCAGCCCAAACGACTTCTCAGTTTTTGCAGAAAAAAAAAATTAGGATCACATCCAATCAATCAAAATATGGTACTTTCAAAATGATACGTCAATCTTCAATACTTGGTTGGGTGCGACGTGGCATTGAGGCAGTCAGCCTGTGGCATTGCCTGGGAGTTGGGTCTGTATATTCGCGTGTGAAACTTTCATGCAACTAGTTGCATTTTGTGAATTGCATGCAACATATTTTCATGCAACTTCTTAGTTGCGATTTGAGATGTGTTTCATTATACAATTCAAATGCAAGTTATTTTCATGTATGATTCAAGCCACCAGAATTTGCACCTCGTCAAGCCTACACAAGCAAACAGACACATCTTTGTCGATGAACTACATCTGGGTGTGCATTTGAATCTGGATATCATACCTTTAATATTTCAGCATCATTTTGGATGAACCTACTGTGACTAACTGTAGCTGGGAAAGCACCACTCTTACCTGATGAAGAAAGATGCGGCAGCTGAGGTAGGCTGGCTGGAGGACAGAGGTGCTGCTGGACCATACTGGACAGGGCCCCTCTGTCTGGATGTTGTGAGGGAGACGGTAGAGGTGTCTGATGGCAGAGTTAACTGCTCAGTCTCAGCTACAGGACCCTGTGTCTGAGAAAACGGGTCACACAGTTATATCAGTGGACATATCAGCGCAAACCTAAATGTTCAATTAGCACCAAAATAATTGACAGAAAACCTTTACTTCTTTATATACTTGAATAATTTTAATACTAATGAAGATTTGCTGATGAAATTTGGAGTTAATATACCTCAGTCTGTGTGAAAAAAAGACTGATGTTACAATATGTCCAGCATACAGGTCTTTTCTCCTGACCAGGAGGTGATGTGGTCTGCATGGAGACATGCTTTTTTTTGGCAGCTTTCTTTTTCCGTTGAGTCTTTTCTTTTTTGCGCCATGAACACTCCTCCTGTACTGTGCACCGATATATTGTGCATGGATCATTGCACAACTCTCATTTTGAAATAATCAACGTCATGTGCTGTGTCCATGAGGATAACTGGGGGTTTTAAAGTCTCACTGCAACTGCAGGTGACCAACGGAGATGGCTGGACGGGCGCCGGCCTCCACTCCTACAGCCGCGGACATTAGTCATCAGAAATTAACACCCGTCGACCAGCACTGTAATTCTTCATGTCAGTCCTTTTCACACAGATTGAGGTATATTTAATCCAAATTTCATCACCAGATCTTCATTAGTATTAAAGTTATTGATGCTCATTTGGGTAAAGAAGCAAATGAGGCACCCTGTATAAATATATTAGTATAATCACATTATCTTATTTTTATTCAGTCACTATGTATCTGTGTGATAATAAACAATAAGTAATAACCAAAAATTAAATGGTCATTCTCAACACATAGTAAGCAGCAGCAGCAGCAGGAGGCAACCAAAATACAGGCAAACCCCCAAAGGCGAAGCTGCAAATGGCCATTGGAACAAATGAAGGAGAATAATTAGTCTCGGAGGATCTGTCCTCTCCTCAGTAAAGGCATGTTCAGGACCCAAGTGGACAGGGACTGGACTGGGTCACAAAAGCAGTTGGAAACAGAGAGCAACACAGGCAGAAGCAGAAGGTGGCAGCCCAGAAACAGGACCCCCAGGGTCCTCCTGAGCAGAAGGTGATTCATGTGAGATCCATGTGACTGTAGTAGAGGCTCAGTTGAGAAACGCATAAGACTGACTGTGCACAAAAGCTCTTCAGGGGTTCTTTAGTAAAGACAATTGTTCTGTAGTGCTTTGAGGTGGATCGTGTCCTTGACAGAGAATGTGTTTTAAACAGTTCTGTAAAGAACATTGTGGGTTGAAATGCGTAGAATATCTATGAACTATCTATGGCACAATGCCGCCCTAACCCTTCATTTGGGCACTGGGCAGGGCAGTCCTTTATTTTAGCCAAAGCCAGGACTATCTATTGCTGGGCACACACACCAGGACAACTAAGAGAAGCCAATTCACTTGTCCTCCATGGGAGGAAACCCTCGCAGATATGTTGGAGAATGTGCAAACTCCAATCCAACGAGGATCCAAACCCCAGAGCTGGGAGGAGAACATACTAACCATCAAGCCACCATGATGTCCCATTAGTAACCATTACCACTGAAATAATTTAATATAAGGCGAGCAGACGTCCTCTTTTACAAGGACATGTCCTCTTTTTGAGACTTAAAAAACATGTCCGAGCGGAATTTCACAAACATCCAGATTTTTGTTGTACTTGAGAAACATTTCGTTCACAAACTAGTCTCACCCTCCCCTTATTTCATTTGGTTCTCTTCAGTGAGATGTTACGCTATATGAAATGGAGACCCAGCTGAAATCCAAGCTGGTTTCCCTTTAGGCTGCCACAAGCTCATCGACTGGCTCTGCTGTTTCTTGCTAACCTGTGATTGGCTGTCGCCGCTGTCACTGCCTCAAATGGAGTCTGGACTGCAATTTGGCCGGCAGTTCGTTTTCACCTGTAAGTTGTTAACGTGTTGAGCGTTTGTTCTGCTTGTGTCACGTCAGCTAGACATATTTTAATATCAGTGGTTTTATATTAAAATTCATTAATATTTACATTTGAGTGTGTCTGTATGTGTGCGTGTCTACCAGTCTGTGATAAGCCATCAATTTACATGCTTCTAAGTGTAACTATTATCTAAATAATTCAGAATTTCTGCTTATTTTTACTCAAAAATGAGATATAATTCTGTGTAAATAAGATTTATTGACCATACAGTCCAAACACATGTGTAACATTGGTGATAATGAGCTGAAGTGAAGTTGACTGAAAAGGATTGGGTGATAATTTTATGCTACATGCTTTTAACAGTTTATTATTAATAAATATGTAATAATGTATTAATATTTTATTAATGATTAATATTAATTTGTATTATTCATAATAATGTTTAATAGTTATTAGTATATTATTAATAGTAACTAGTAATTATTAATAAAATATAAATCAATTTGTCAATATTTATTAATAATTTATAATAATACAATTTGTGTTCAAGCACAAAAAAATTTTTATTTGAACATGTAATACAAATTATACGCCCCCAAACCTCCCTCCCCCCACCGGGCTAAAGTGTCCTCTTTTTCATCACCTCAGATCTGGTCACCCTATTTAATAGTAATGCTAAAATAGAGGTAGAGATTTATGAGTTTGACCTCTCAGAGAGGGGAGATAAATGAAGTTTTTTTTCTAAAATGTTAATGCATTTGGGTCTTGAATAAGCCTTTCATTTCTTTTATTTGACACAGTGAAAATGCAGCTCTAAAGTGAAAATATTACTAACCTCTCCAACAAAAGTCATTTAAAACATGAAATGGTAAGAATCCTAAACAAATCCTTGCTCCCTGCTACAGCCCAACCTTCCTTGTGTCTTGTGAGAAGTCTTTATTTAGCCTGGACTCCCTCTCTTTTTTTCTGCAGGCTCGGTGAGGAACTAAGCAGCATAAGGCCATGATCAATATCAACTGCCAAAAGCTTGTTTTGTGTGTAAGCAGAGTGCTAAGAGCAGCGTGTAATGCTGGGCTATTTCCCAGAGTCTGCCAAGACTTAAACACACTGCAATTGACAACCTTGATTTTAGCATAGCGTGTCATCTTAGCGAGATGTGTTTTGCCAGTGCGTTTCAGTCACCATGCATACTGACTTTCTCAGTGTTTGCCCTGGATTCACAGTCTCGCAACTAAAATAACATCATTTACAATCTTTTTATAAAGCACATGCCCTCTAGTGCATGCAATCCTGACAGCAAAACTATTTATACAGCTAAGACGATACATGAGCTGCACATATCAAAAAAACTTGGTATGCTGAGAGGGAGTTTCATGTAAGACAGAGGGCAATGGAGTAAACCTGGATTCACTCTGTCAACTGTCAGTAGGCTAAGGCAAGCTTCAAGAGAATGTACACTGTATGTTACTGTACGGTTGGAATGTAAAACACAATAAAATGACAATTCCTGACTCTAGGAGGGTGAACACTAGCACATGCCTCCTCCAATGCATGTGAAGACAGTCACCACCTCTTTTCAAACTGCTACTGATACATAGTGTTGGGCGATAAAACAATATAGATTTTTTTCACAATAATTTTTCCCTCGATGACGATGATAAGCTGGGACAATAGAATTCGATAAGCATTAACATTTGTTTCCATTTCACATCTAAGCAGCTTGACAGTGAGTTCAGAAGTCTAAACTGCTGCTTGTTAGATCCTCCTCACCAGCGCCACCAAGACGCCCTGTTGTGTTTAAGAGAAGCATGTGATTGGGGAAGAGCGTAGTGGGGCCTGTCCTCCATTTGTGTGAGGAGGGGGGCTCACTGTGTGTGTGTCAGCTCGAGTGCTAGCATTAGCCTATTAGCTTGGCTCTCTAGCCTGTTATTTTGGAGTGGCTGTGGCCGACAGCAATCATTGTAAGTTTCAACAATAAAGCAACGACTGTAAACGTCTTTCTCGTCCATCCTTTCAACGCGTCCAACCGGACGCTACAATATTATGTTCTGTCAATAAACAATTTAATATTTTAAATGGTAACATTTCATGTATTCAGTCTGATGTTTTTAGAAAGATGTTTAAAACTATGACAGTGTTAGAAAATTTAATATCGTGATAATTATTGAGATTGATCAATATAGAAACATTTATTGTGATAATATTTTTGGCCATATCGCCCAGCTCTACTGATACATCATCGCTGGGCTGCCAATGTGCTCAGAGGATAGCGCAAGATCCCCAGCACTGACGGATCGGCTGACAGACACCTGAGCCAGTCGACATTGCATGGTAGTAGTGGTAGTGCAAGAGCAGCATCTACACAAAAAGAGACAATTTTGCTCTCTCAGGCCCCAGCTGTCAATGCAAGCATCGTGATTCATGACCTTAGTCTGCTGAGCCACTTGGGGCCCCATATTCTAAAACTATATGGAACTGAACATCTTGCTGGTAAGACTGCTTCTTCTAGCTTATTTAAACTTGCCATCTGTAGAAATAAGTGCTTGTTAGCCACAGTAAAACAGAAAACTCGTAGAATCACAACTTTCTTACTGCTACCACATGTTTATCACTAAATAAAAAATCCACATTTTATAGTTTTGTTAGATCACATTTGTTTCATATCAAATGAATATGACAGACAGTGAGGTATCATATGCAGATTAAATGGCAGATATTGTCATGCTTTAGTGTTTGCTTTAAAGAGCTAAATACTTTCTTTGAGGTGAAATCACTTTAAATATATAAAGAAACACTAAAAGTGTAGAAAATGCATAGAAATGGGTGTCTCCATCAAGCTCTGTTTAACCTCTTAAGCTCCTGGCTTTATTACAGGATAGAGAGGATTATCCAGTAACTATGTTGAAAACAACGCAAACTGACTGAGTTGTTCTTCATTTATAAAATTATTATGAAGTCTTGAAACACTGGTGGTTCCCAGGGGCATAAGAGGCCACCAATGTAAGTTAAACCAGTAGGAGATGTGTAAATAAGCCATAGCTACTGTATACACACTCCAAATTTTTGCATTGCAGGCGTCTCCCTATTTGATTGGTAATTTCTCTCATTAATCTATTTCATAGTGATTCTAATCAAATGATTATTTCTCAGTTTCTATGGGGGATGTGTATACATTATCTGGCAACCCAAACCAGAATCATATGTTATCATGCACAAACGAGTTCATGCAGAATGAGTTTAACTGATTAATCATCACAACCTTGACAAAAACTAAGGCACTACACAAAAACTGCTCCAGGTGAAACACCGGATCACTACCTCACAAGTGTGTGACAAGTTATTAAGTCACTCGTAAGACCCTTCCTGAAGATTGCATGTGCCAACCCCACATCACCCAAGCAGGGAATGCTGTAATGCTCCAGCCCTTGTGGAAAATGAAAACAACACCAGTGACATGACATGCAGGGAGATCATGGCACACTGCACTCCAGTTCCACATGAGCCGCGCTAAATAAAAACAGCTTCACACTTGTGCAAGTGGTGATGATTTGGACAGCACATAAAGCTTCACCCACACAGATAAGGCAAGAGCAGTGCCAAGCCTTCGATCAAAACACACACACACACACATACGAGCACATACACACTGTCAAACCGCTGTCAGAAAACCCTACAACCCTACATTTAAGGAGGTGTGAGGCTTAAGCCCTTCTGTCAACCTGTTTTTCTGAGTGACAGACACAGAAAGAGAGATAAGCGCGCTGTAGCCTCTGGTCAGATCATTAGGCTACGGCTGCATATGGTGTTCATATCATCTCCGAGATGTAGCGAGAGACAGAATTATAAATGAGAACTGAGAAGTCAATTCAACCGTGCATGCATATTCTCTCGCTCTCTCTCTTTTCCCCTCCCTCTCTCTCTTTTACTGTCTCATCTTTTATGAGGTGCATGTCAGTAGAAGCTCTCCAATGACCCCTGCTCCTCAACGCCCAGCAGGCCAGTGGGTCACCCCAGTCCAGATGGAACCTACGTGGCTAATCTCAGCCAACTATACACTAATAATATTACTTTTCAATAGACAGACAAAAGGAAGGCAGAGGGTGTGCAATAGTTCTATGTTATTGTGATAAATTACATCATGATATAGTTTTCTGTGTATATCATGTATTATCACTACTTGTAGAATGCTGAATGTAATAAAAAAAAAACCTATACCAGTAATAGACAACATATAAAGAATTACAACTGTGTATACTACACAGATCTCCACTGCATTCTCAATAATTCATCCATCCATCCATCCATCCATTATTTGTGACAGTATGACAGGACGATGCTCCTCCACACCACCAGAGGTCCCCATCACTGGTTTCCCAGGACAATTCCCCTCCCAGCCACCAGAGGTCACTGTCACCAGAATATTGACTGCCATTCACCATAGACTTTCCCCAGCTATATAAGCCGAGCTGTACAACACATCAGTGCGAGGTCTTGATTATGGTTTACCTTTGCCTGGACTGCGATTCCAATTTTGGATTTGCCCTTTCTGTTTTGGTTGCTAATATTACTAGCCTTGAGTGTTTTGCTAACCACTGTAACTTAATAAAACCTTATCTGCAGTTGAATCCTTGCCTCAGTCGTCTGTTACATTTTCACACCCGCTTAATCCTTATCAGGGTCGCGGTTAGTCCCCTACCCCCTCACTGGGTACAGGGCAGGGCATTACACTATTCAAGTAAGCACAGGACAGGGTGCCAATCCATCGCTGGGTGCACACACACACACGTGCATATACATACACATACATAGACACACACCTACAGACAATTTAGAGTACCCAATCCACCTGAACTCCATGTTTTTGGACTGCGGGAGGAAACCCATGCAAACACGGGAAGAACATGGAACAAGAACATGCTCAGATGGGGACTCAATCTCAATAATTCAGTCATTGTCATTTAAAGTGGTTTGAAGTAAACTGTGGTGAAACTTTTCAAATGCAAATAAGTTTTTTAATTGCTTTTAAACAAAAACAGTGAACCCATTTCATATGCATTTCATGTAATAGCTCTCTGTGAGGTAGCTTAAATCTGGTTAAATGATGTTTTATACTGACAATAACAATTTAATAGACCCATATCTCTTTCCTTCGGTAATCACCGGAGAAGTGTTTGTTTAAAGTCCTACAATCCAACGGGTGTTTATTATCTTTAGACTGAGATACGGTGCCCAGTGGATACCATTTAATCTGCGCTACTCCTTTAAGAGTGAGCTCTGTTGTGGCTGCATTCACAGTGCTTGATCTAACAAAGCTGCATATTCATAGATGTTTACTCTTCACTTTGCTCACTCATTATGAAATCATTACTGTTTAAAGCTTTTACTGACCGCTCTGAAAGCTCTGAATGAGCTCGTACAGTGAGTGCAGGGTCCAAAAAATAAAAATGCATTTAAAAAAATCAGCAGTAAAAATGCATCTCCTTTAAACATTTTTCCACATTACGGCATCATTAACTTTGACAGCCCTACAGTTTCATTAATAACAGTAAATGAGTAAATGTGGTGCTGCTGATGTTTAGTTCATCTTAACATGCTCAGAAACCTCATGATATTTAGGGCGGCACGGTGGTTTAGTGGTTAGCATGTTCGCCTCTCAGTGCTGAGGTCTTGGGTTCGAGTCCCCATCTGAGCGGAGTTTCCATGTTCTCCCCGTGTCTGCGTGGGTTTCCTCCGGGGTCTCCGGTTTCCTCCCACAGTCCAAAAATATGGAGATCAGGTGAATTGGATACTCTTAAAAATTACCCTGGTGTGTGTATGAATGTGTATGTCTGTGTATGTATGTATGCCCAGATATGTTTGGCACCCCCCTAGTGCTCGATGCAGTCCTCCAGGTGGACGGTGGCTTCTGATTGAGAGTACACTGTGGGCGACTGGCTGCCGGTGTGTGTGGTTGAGTGTGTAAATGGAGTGTGTCAATTGTAAAGTGTCCTTGGGTTTGAGAATGGTGCTATATAAGTGTAATGTTAAAAATAATAAAAATAACAATAATAATAATAATAAAAAATAAATAAATAAAATAATAATAATAATAATAATAATAATAATAAAAATAACAATAATACACACTGTACTGTGAAATTTTTGAATTGTACTGAAAATTGTATACATTTCCACTGTACTGCCCACTTTTAGGCATTCCTGTAGTAATGAAATGCACACAGATTTATGTATGTGTGTTTGCATGCACCCACATGTGTATTTATTCAGCATCCAATTAAAATCCACTTCGCCCTTGACACTCATCACTCTCTTCCTTTCCCTCAGTGCATGGATGTCTAGAACTCAGCTGTTGGCTATGTGCCTTGAATTTCACTTCTTCTTCTCCTCCTTCTCTTCTTCTCTAGTCTCCAAAGCAGCTCCTTCACAGGTGTCCCATTACCAGGTTGAGCAGGCCCACAGCCTGAGGCGACACTGCACCAGCACTGCTCTCTAAAGGCCCGCTGTCAAGCCTGGTCCATCTTTGGGCCTTTGTCTGCCTCCTCCCATCACTTTCTCCCCACTGAAATCACACCGCCGCTCTTACAAATTAAAGCTCCTGCCTCTCGGCTCCCCCGCGCTCTCACCGCTGTTTTTGTCATTCTGCCGAGATGCCCATGTAATGAAAGAAAGAGAGCCGTTCCAAATCACGGCAGGCGTGTGCGTTTCAGCGTGGTGGGGGTGAGCATACGTTCTGAGGCCTGAGGGGACACCTCTATCCCTATGGTTGGTGTGTGTGTGTGTGGGTAAGCGTACATATGTGCGAGTACGTGAACGCCACTAGGCTTTCACTGCTGGTTCCCCCACCCATGCTGCGAGAGCAGTCCATCTCTGGAGCTCTTTTCCAAATCAAAGCTCTTTATGCCATCTGAATGCGAGGCACACGCTGGCTGCTAAGAGCCCCGCCGGTCGCAGGCCTACTAGAACAAAAGCACTTGTTGACATTCGAGCAAAAAGAGGAATTCAGCCACATTCACACTTTTAACCTCCATCATTGATGGGCAGGTTTGCCTCCTGTTAGGGACAAAAGGGCCAGATTGGAGGCAGCGTTTTTAAAACCAGCATAAAAGAAATCTAATGAAATGAATCGAATTCAGAGCAATTATTAGCACAAAGGTCCATAAAAAGGAACAGTTACAGGCAAATTGGCACCTGTGGCACAGTGGGCTTGTTTGTTTAAGCCACCGTGCGCTCAAACAGTCCAGTGAGGAATATCATAGAGGACTAATCGATGATGTGTGGCCAAAAGCAAGGCACAAGGAGCTTGTCCATTATTACAGCAGCTTAAAAACATTTTACAGGCTAGACTTGACTGCTTTAACTGATCATTCCCACATTAACAAAGGAGGTGATTAAAACTTCTCATTGCTCATTCACATTGACAGGTGTGTAATTACACTGCTTCCACAACAGAAAAGTCAATGAGACGGAAAGCTCAAATACTCATTCTCACTTCCTCAGACAAGGATGTTTGAAGTTTGTCCAGACATTCCTAATTTAGTGCTGTTCCGTAACATACTGAACATGTAATTGTAAATGACTGCCACCCATTAAAAACTGATGCCTATATTCTCATTAAGATGGCAACAAAATGATTGTTTTTACACAGAATGAATATTCATCAGTAGATAATACTCACAGAGTGTAAACTTTTCATTGGAAAATGTGAGATTTTGATATACAGTGGTACCTTGAGATACGAGCAGACCAACATACAATTTTTTTTAAGATACGAGCTGCGACTCCGTCCATATTTTTGTTTGAGATACGACTGAAATTCCAAGATACGAGTGGCTGCTGCTAGTTGGCGCAAAGGTCCAGTATGGGCAGCACAACACCTGCATCTCATTCTATCATGTGTGTTACCCTCAGAATAAAGTCCAATCTCGTGCGCTGTACTCCTTCTTGCATACTTTTTGAAAAAAAAAAAATATTATAGTAAAAATGTTTTAAACTCTTAAACCAATTTAATTTTAATAACATACATACAGTAATTATGTTAAATACTCTTAATATTATTTGCAGACCCGAGATCTGCGTATGCGTGCACCAGCCATGAACATAGATATGGGGACTTGCTGCTATTTCTGAGTGAAAACTGTTTTGCACTGAACTGCAAAGAATGAACCATGGCGTCCCATTCTTCAGCCAGATGCTGAATTTCTTGGCAGCAGTCTGATGCTGTAGTGAAATGGGAGAAGAGAGATTTTACTGTACAGCACGCACTACACATCTACACAGTACCGTGCGCATCGAATTCCCTGCAAATTTCAAATGCTACAGCGAGAATTCCCCAAAACATATTTTACATTAATATTTATTGAAATCTGAAATTGAAATATTTTGTTATGCATTGGTAAAGTATATATATTTGTGTGTTTCTTAATTCAAAACATGTCTTTTTGTCCATAATTTAGGATGGTTTGGGGATGTTTCACAGGGCTGGAACAGATTAAATCTATTTCAGTTATTTTAAATGGGAGAAATTTGTTTGATATAAGAGTTGACTGACTTACGAGCTCGGTTAGAGAATGAATTAAACTCATATCTCAAGGTACCACTGTATTTAAAAGAACAGATGGATCCATGACCAAATGTCCATGTCTTCACTCTGTCAAATAAAATAATCCAATAGTTCTATTGAAAAGCTACAAAAGCTTTCCAAATGTATTTAATTTATTATTTAAAGTTATTTCCAAACAAATGATTGAAGTGTGACATTAAAATGGAAAGGTTAACTATACTCCTATATACAACAATATACAGATACATACCTGCTGAACACAGAATAAACAGTGACCTTTACCACGGCCAACATTTCAAATAATCAATGTCACATACCGGGTTTGGCTGAGGCAGAAAGTTGTTGACGCGTGAGATGCTCCACATGCCCTCCAGGTACTGCTGTGCCTGAATGGTGACTGAGCCAAGCGTTCCAGTCAGAGGACCACCTCCTACAGTCACCTGGACACTGGGCTTGGTGCTGGACGTCCAGCCCAGGCCCCGCCGTTGCTCTCCCGTAGCCAGCACACTGTGTGCGGGGTGGGGGATCCTGGAGGTGGGGTGTCTAGAGGAGAGTGTGACCACGCTGCGGGTAGTCAGCTTGGTGGGCTGCCCGGGGAAGGTGCTGGCGGGCAGGCCTGGCATTTCTGCACTCAGATACGGCTCTTGGAGAGCCAGCAGAGCCTGCTGCCTCAGTTGCTGCACAGGAGTGCCGCAAACTTGGCACCGTGCCCCCTCATGCCCACCCTGCTCTGGACAGTCTGGCACCTGCAGCTGCTCAAAGAGGAAGGTGGCGAAACCAGGATCCTACAGGGAGGAGAGAAGGTGACATTAGTTGAGTAAGCAGTAAAAGAAAATATCTAAATGTCCTTATATCATGAAAACCTCACATTTCAGAAATGGTACCTTTATAAGAGAAAGAAGATATTAATAACAGATAATTACTGTAAACATTTCTTTACTCACTGAATTGCAAATGTGGAAATATTACAGTTTGTAAGAACGAGAGGCTGTAAGATATCTGCTATGCATGCACCAATTGCATCCACTTCTGTGTTGTGTAACTTAAAAACTTTTGTATAAGTTTTCTTTATGATAATATTATTGTATATATAAGTGAGAGACTGATGGAGTCACGACAGCTGAGTTGAAACACAAATCTGGGTGCAGTGTATATTTACATATGATAAGACTCCCAGCTGGCAGAGATGTGATAAGAAACCCCGGGTGGAAACAATCACCTTCTACCCAACAACAGAGGCATGCAGGCAGCGTAACCTCCTTCCTTGTTGGATACACCATGAACACGCGCAGACATTCAGAGCACAGTTCAGCTCAGTAATCATTAACTATGGATTAATTTAGGCCTGTCACACTTATATAATCACACATTCACAACTGTTTCACAATTACTTGATCTGGCCACAATTGACCGCCTCTCTATCACATCCATACATTATCTTATCCTCTTAATCTTCATGAGGGTTACGGTGAGTCCCCTAAAACTTCGCCAGGCGCATCGCAGGGCATTCTATTATCTTGGATAAACCAAAGACAGGGCACCAGTACATCGCTGGGCACACACACACACCAGGATAAATCAGAGGGCCCAATTCACCTGACCTCTATGTTTTTGGACTGTGGGAGGAAAGCAGAGGAAACCCAGGAAAACACGTGGAGAACATGGGAAGTCCTAGAACCCAAAACCTCAGTGCTGAGTCGTGAGAGCGCTAAACAAGCTGCCATGCCATCACGTTTTATTAAATGTGACAAAATTTCACAAAAGTTATGTTTTTGAGTCACTGAAAGTAACAAATTCATTCTAATGAAGTTTATTTGGTCCTCTCGTATAGCTACATCACTTCTTTAAAATGTAAACATCTCTCGGTGTCAAAATGTACATTTAAGCAGCTAAAACAAATGGGACTGACTGGCATTAACTACATAAAACTGTACAATCTTTCCTAATTAAGTATCTTAATTGACATCTCGTTAATTAAGACGAATTAGACAAAAACATTTTTGAATACAAATGTAGCAAACTTGCAGATGAATGGCATCAATGGCTAAAACACATGAAAACAGCCGTCTTTCCCGCCGACACACATACACAGAAACAGACAGAAATGGGTCTCTTGAGAGGAATAAAGAGAGCTAGTGTCTGCAGCAGTGGTGAGATACGGGTTGAGTAAATGTTTATAGGGCCTCTGAGTTTCATCCAGTGACAGTGGTAATCATGACCAGAGATAGCTTAGGCTCATTCACAGAGACACACAATCAGCTGCCCACTAGACCATCCTTCAAACGCACTGGGCACATAAGGCATTTAACTAGACAATGGCAATTGCTGCACATAAAGGTAATGGGGTAAGGCATGGTGAAGTCCACTGCCACTGTCCTGCAGAAGAAATGCATATGCTTGAGCTCTTATGCAGTGGCTATTCAGCAACATATGATACGCAAGATCAGCAATATCAGTGTATTGGAGCGCTTTAATCTCTTCTACTAAAACTTTATCTATCCACCACAACCTCCCCATTCACTTTCTCTCATCACTCATACAATATACACTTTGTTCTGGGATTTAGAAACAAAGGATTTTGAAAAATCACTTAGTATTTATCATAGATCATCCAGTTCTACTGGGAGCAATATCTAAAAGCTTGTGCCAGCTAATGGTGGGATTTGTTAAACAGACTCCTTATGGAGTCACTCCACTGCAAAAAAAAGTATGAATTTTTAAAGAGGATTTGAAAAGGGCTCCCGAGTGGCGCAACTGGCTTACGAGGGCTGCATTTTACTATCAAGGCTGGAATCTGAAGGATGCCACTGCTATGCATGACGAAGAACAGGGTTGTATAACATACTGCAAGAATCAAATGGCTATCAACTTGATGTGCCAAACATTACCTAGCATAGCTATTCGAATGGCAAGTTCTTTTACGTTCTTCCCTTGTGGACGAGACAGCGGGTGGAAAGTTCCATCTGGTGAAAACGTTCAGCCAAGAAAACCAACATTATAAGTCCTTCCACTATAAAGTAATCAATAACAGCCAACCTGATGGGCTACAATCTGACTGACTGTTGTGATATTACGCTTGGTGCTGGTATCAAAGTTCTGGTATCATGACATCACTAGCATAGAATGTAGCCACTGCTTTTGCCACATGGGCCTAACAGTTCCCATGAACACCATACATGTGATATATGTGGCCCTGCTAGGGAAAACCAGGCCAAAGTAAAAAATTTTTAAATATGAGTTATTAGCATTTGTAAAGAGTACTGTTAAAGGAAGCCTCACACAAAGTTTCAGCCGATTATCTCTCATACTTTCAGAGATAGAGCATTCTGAGACATGGCACACTGACACTCAACTGTTTATTTGTGTCACAAGACATTAATACACCAGAAACGCTTAAAAAATAATCTAAATAAATCCAAATATAGCAGAAATTAAGACTAAAAAACGACGCTGGCAAAAATGGCTCTGTTTACAGTAGCTGAAGACATCTGACCTGCTCAGGTTTGGTGGATGGATACATCAGCTCAAACACATTTCGACAGTGAACAGAAGTAGTTCAGGAGCCAAATGACACCCAACAAGCATGTGCACCTCCGCGGTAGAAGTAGTTCTACATCAGGATTCAAGGGGTCACAGAAACGTGTTTTTCAGGTAAAATCTGTAAATTAGCTGAATGGCTTACTGCACAAAAACAACTTTTTTGGTGAATTCAAGTTTTAGTTTTTGATCAAAACATGCACTACACTATATATCTGAGACTATTATCTTTCATTTGCAGCAATAAAACCAAGTGGCTAAGTTTTGTCGCTAATGTGAGTGACAGGCTGTATGACACCGTATCTCAATAAGTGACCCAGCGACTTTGGCCTGGTTTTCCCTGACGGGGTCACATATGTTCAACAATGCCACTTACCTTACAAAAAGGTAGGGTGGTAATACCACTATGGTAGAACCATGATTTTTTTGGACACTACCATGATGGTACTACCACTATAGCAATACTGCACTGTAAAAGGTAACACCAAAACTTACTCAAATAACACTAGTGTAGTTTATTCCCTAGTGATATTACTCATGTAATTTTAATAAGTGTCTCGTTTTGTATGAAAATCTTTTGAAACTAAATACACTTGAGTAAACTACATGGACATTTTCGAGTTCTGCACTGCGCATGCGCGGAGCTGGATGGGAGAACTTTCCAGACCTACACATCAGACGAAGACCTTCTGAACTGTAGCTATGTAAGTTCAACTTTAATACCAATTGTTGTGTTTGCTGTGGTTCAGTAAGTCATTATTACATTTCCCCAGAACATACGTTCTGTTAATAGTGACAACTGCCGTCTATTAAGTAGAAATACATGAAAGTAAGTTTTAATCGCTTCTCGGCCATTTGGCTAAGATCAAGTGTAGTATCTACATCTATTGACTTTTCAGGGGTGATCCTACAGCTTCGTGCTGGAGGAAAGAGGAGAGAACCACCCCTGAAGACCTCAATGAAGATCTGGGTATCACCCCTGAGGGCTTCTTTGAGCAAACATCCCCAAAGATCTCAGCGAAAGGGACCGGCATTGCCAAAGGAGGATTCGCTGTGCTCGAGCTTTTAGTCAGTTGGAAGCTCTCATGATATCCCCTCCTCTGGGATTCAGTGCCAGGGCAGGTAGAGGCCTGCCCCGCAGCATACGCTTTCTTTTAAAAATATGTTTTAATTGACTTAAATGTGGAATTTATTTATTTTATTTTGGGGTAACTTTATGTATTTAGATAGGCTGAGGTGCTCTGTATGGTATTTGTTTAAAATAAACCAAAAGTACTACTGACTAGTAATTCTTTGTTGCGCTTACTTTATTTTTCTAAGGCAATCGGTTTCCTAAATTTTATTAAGTAAACTGGACTCTTGTGAAATTGTTAACTTGGGTAATATAAGTTGGCAGTACTTAAAAATGCCAACTTACATCTATATACTTCTTTAAGTCAGAACAACTCAAATCAATTGAGTGAATACAATTGAGTGAATACAGTTGTGTTTATAGGTTATATTTACTTAACTATTTCAAACAGGTTTCCTAAATTCCTTTAAGCAAGATCAACGTATCAGATTTTACAGTGTGCAACACTATTCACTTTCGTAAGACTACTTATACTACCAGAGTCCTCACTAAAACAAGGAAATTCGATCACATTAGTCCAGTCTTATCAGCCCTACATTGGCTTCCAGTTAAATATCGTATTGATTACAAA
>BRDA01019657.1:0-21917 GCA_036984385.1 Crenuchus spilurus
TTGTTTACATTTACAGTATGTATCTTTTGTCCTTCTGCTGAAGCTGCTGTAAAAATTGACTTTCCCCCTGGGATAAATAAAGTTATCTATCTATCCTATCTATCTATCTATCTATCTATCTATCTATCTATCTATCTATCTATAAATAACAGGGAAATGAAACGAATGTTATTGGCCGCCTGCAGTGTTTTTACAATGCTGGCCACTACAAAAGCCATGATTTGCATCACAAAAACGACCGGCCATTCGTATTGACAGCCACTAGGAAGTGTATTGCACATGTGCAGAATTGATTTGGGATCACGTCATTGGAAGCATGCGAAATTTGAATGATTCTAGGCCAGACTAGGGTGTTTGGCGCGTTTTTTTGTGTAAAAAAAAAATTGTCGGGTGCTTTTTAGAGGGTCGGGCGGGGATGATCACCAATTCTTTTTTTTTACTTGACCTAAGGGAAAGATATCCTGCCGGTTCAGTGCAGGCTGGTTCATGAGACAGGTTCCTGTTAGTCAAATCAGATTTCTGTGAATTATATCGCTGCTGAAAAGTCCAGTTTAAGACCAATGTTTGATGGTCAAGGTGGTTGAAAGCTGGTCATCCAGACAGAAACATACCCTATACTGGTAAAGTAGCTGGTTAACCAGCTGCTGACCAGCATAGTAAATTTAATTTTAATTTGATCATACATTGTCCATGCTGGTTGATTGACTTGGTCAGCTTGATTATACTTGTAGACCAGTTAAACCATCAAACTCGAAAAACATGCATTATGCTGGTAAAAATACAAGCTGGTCAACCATCTTAACCTGCTTTAGCTGACAGTGCTGATTATTTTTCAGCAGGGATGACGGCTATAAATCTATAAATCAAATACTGATAAAGCATATTGTATGTACATGATTGGTACTATATTGCATCAATAATAGTGTAAAATCTGCAGAAGTACAGGGATTCACAGAATCTAGATTGACTTCTGAGGTTTGTCACTTTCACACGTTCTGTGTGAATTTCCAATGTGTAAAGTGAGGTAAACAATGTTTTGACTTAAAATTTCATTACAATGAACTGTAGTAAGGTCCATATTTGTTTTTTTTTTCAGACCTTCCCACTCTTCTCATGTTTTCTCTTGTATAAAAAATATATATTTAGAAATATATGTGTTCATGTTTATTTGCACTTGCAACAGAGTATGTATTATAATAGGTTTGTGTATTTTCACAGATTGGGCTTAGGGATTCTAATCCAGTGCAGCTACAAAGCTGCCAGTGTACTTGTGTGGCAGATACAGCTTTTTGCAACCATGTGGACCAAGGACTATGGTAACTAATGTTTTTAATGTAGTACTTCGATTGTATATATGGATAATTGTTTGTTTATTGAAAAACATTTTGTGTAAATGCAGGGTGTTAAACATGGTCTCGTAAGCGAGATGACAATTCTTTCAGCCAGACCCAGGGAGAGAGAAGGCTAGCAGAAGACATCAGGTTATTATTATTTTAATTATTGATGTTGTTGATGATTTCGCTACCTGACAAAAAGGTAGCTGTCGCTTAAACTTAAACGTTTTAGCTTGGGACATTAGCGCGACTTCACTAAACTCATCACAACAGTGTGGATAGCGGAAGTGAGTGACCTGGCTGAGATTTTACCGGAAATACATCAGCACCCTGTGTGCATATAGCCTATTAACCTACCACTGATTTTTGACCATGATGCTTTGCAGATCTACAGCAACATGCTGGATACAGGCTCTACAGTAAACATTTGTTGAGATGCTGTGAAACAATGCTGTGAAAACTACAGAAATTTGTTACAGTGTACTGACAACATTTCTCCAAAATTCTCAACCAAAATATCAAACATTTATTTACAGAAAAATTGATCAAAAGAACCAAAATAATGCATACATCTCATTATATGGTATGTGTTCATGCTTTTCACCAGATTTCAGATTTTCATGAGCTATAAACTATATTGATCAACATAAAAGCAAAAAAGGCTTGAAATATCATTGTCACATGTAATGAATAAAAAAATTTTTTTGAGACTACACATAGGTGTTATGTAAAACAGTCTTATGAATGTTTCTGAAGTTTCATAAATTTCTCCATGTTTTTATGGATGTAAATAATAATTAATAATTTGAGTTTATGGATTTCTGTTTTCATAGAGCTATATGAAATATTGATCAGCATTAATGCAAAAAAGGCTTCAAATAAGCTTGTTAAATTGGGTTGCGTGACTTGGTTTGTTTATCAGATTAACTCATTATATAAGAATAATTTTCATTGTCAGTGTTATAATTAATGTGCCAAGTACTGAGCACAATTATCGAACAGTGGAGATCTGTCTTGCTTTGACACATAAAAATATAACAAAAGCCACATTATCTTAATTACCTCTTCAAATCTCCCATAATGTAGCAGGGATGTGTTTGTCAAATAACATTTTATAACATGAGTTGAACTAAACATTTCAGAAGGAAGCCATTAAAGAAATTACCACGACTATCATAGTTACAGCGCTTCTGTCATTTTCATTCCAAGCCATCTGTGAGTACTGAGGATGGATTAGGAGTCATGTTTCTCTTTGTGTCCCTTCACAGCTCTTGCCAAATTAAAAATCCAGGGTGCATCAAGTATACACAGACAGTGTCTCAGTGAAATAATAATTGGGAGATCAGAGAATGTCTTCTCTGCATCCACTAATATGCATTGTTTGTTTCTAACAGGTGAATGAGAAAATCTTTCATGGAGTTACAAACAGATTAAACATTAAGGTGCCAAAAGGGTTGTTTCTGGACTGCTACCAGAGAAGAAGCTACATAAATTTAATATTGTAATGTTTTTGGACAGTTCTTTTAAGAACCTTTGTCAAAAATGTCCTGTAGGAATATATAAATGATTTCAAATTAAGAACACTGTTTAATGGGACTAATAAATCCTAAACTTTAAGATAGGGACTGTAGAATCAGTGATGGGTTGAAAGACTGGATCCATATGCAAGAGTTTATTAAACAGTGTACAAGGACAAAACACTGGATATGTAGAAAGAAATATGTAGAATGTAGAAAGGTATGGGTGGAGGGGAATTGGGTAGTGAATACTGGATCTCAGCGCCCTCTGCAGGTTGTGTGGTGAGGGTGGGGGAGTGGTGGCTTGTGAACTGGGTGGTAGGTTGGGAAGGGTTGTGGAGTTGAGTAGTAGGTACCAGACCTCATTGCCCTCTAGAGGCAAATGGATTAAAGAGAATAAGTTTGTAACATTAACAAAGGCTGAATTAGATAATTTAGTGAAACAAGAGCATCCAGAGGAGCAGCAAACATAAACTGGTACAGTCCAATATATACCTGTTAATATTGAGACTTGGTCAAATGAGAGGACTGTCAACTGGAGGGCATTGCAGTAGGCAGGAGTATGCATGAGGCTGAGTCACGCACTGAGCATAGACAGCGGAACTAGGCCAGAAATTGGTCAGAGGAGTTAGGCCAGTGACAGCAGGGACTGAAACACACAGTGAGAGCTTGGCATAGAGCAATATGTGTGGGAGTCTGTTCATCATTGTTAATGCTCTGCACTACTAGTGGGAAAATGCCTCTTTTATCCTCTAGCTGATGAGGCCCAGAACTGTGTTCAGGTGAGAATGATCATTTCAATCACGTGTTCACACTTAATATTCTGGGGAGAAGGATATTTGGCAGCTGTGTGTGTTAATGGCTGGAGGCATTGACAGAGACTGGGATTGGCTGCTGATGAGTCCAGTGGCTCTGAACTCAACACCTGCATGAAGTTGACAAGGACTAGAGAAGCTAACAAATTTCAGCAAACTCAAAGACTGTCTAACTAGAAAGAGACCTAATACATGGGACTTCAGTGGCATGAAAAATTCCAAAGGTGTATATATAAACTGTATGCCAAGCAGGCAGCAAAATAAGAAAATAATTAATCAGACCTGAGAGTAAACAAAATGGTTCAAAAACAAAAAGTTGCAGAAACTAAAAAACCTAGAGATAAAAAAGATGAAAATGCCAGAAAAGGTTTTGCATTGCCACTTGCCTGTGACAAGGGCTAGACCACTCCATCCTCATATGCAGGTACTAGACTCTGATCGTAGATGGAGCACTGGCTCTTCCTGTTGGAACAGCAATGGCTAGCAGGTAAGTTAAAGGCTAAAGGTTTTGTTTTATTAAAAATAGCAGTAAGCAATCTAAAATATATTTAATTTAAAATAGTATAACTAAAAAATGCATAACTAACATTATATTAAATATGTTAAAGATTTAATTGACTAAACTAGACTAAATGTTTTCAGTTCTTGTCAACTAAAACTAGACAAAAACTAACAATAAGTAAATGACTAAAATGTGATTAAAACTAATATACATTTTAGTCAGAAGACAAAGACTAAAACTAAATCAAAATCAACTGTCAAAATTTACAATGACAACAACAATAAAAATAAACAACATTACAAGTTAAAAGCTATTTTAAACAGATGAGTTTTGAGGAGTGACTTGAAAGTTGGCAGATCAGGACAGTTATGTATTTGTTTAGTGAGAGAGTTCCAAAGTGAGAAGCAGCAACAGAAAAAGCTCTATCACCCCAGGTCCAGAGCTTGGTCCTAATGCTTATGGACAGAAGGTTTGCATCAGAGAAGCGAAAGCTATGGGATGGAGTATAATGATGAAGCAGCTCGGTGAGGTAAGAGGGAGCCTGATTGTGGAGGGTCTCGTAAGTGAGTAGAATAATTTTGTACTGAATGTGTTGGAGTAAAAGTAGCCAGTGAAGTTCTTGCAGGACAGGTGTAATGTGATCACGAGAGTGAGTGTGAGATAGCTGACTTTGCAGCTGAGTTCTGAATATTGTATATATGTACTGAATATACTGAATATACTGAATTTTTTTTTTGGGATATTGTTAGATTTACCATAAAGAATGCTAATGCAGTAGTCAATTCTGGATGTAATGAAAGTGTGGATGAGAGTTTCAGCAGCAGAAAAGGACACTGAAGGACGAGATGTGCAATAATTTTTAGATGGAAATAAGCAGTTTTAGTGATGTGATTTACATGCTGTTCAAAAGAGAGATTGCTGTCAAAAATTACACCAAGATTTCAGATGTTTGATGATCGAAGCAGAGCGTGATTATCAATGTTTAGCTGAAATGTATTAGTAGTTGTAGTTAATGATTTGGGACCTATTATAATCACGTCAGATTTTTCAGTTTAATTTGAGGAAATTGGCTTTTATCCAGATTACATCATTTCCTCCAAGTACTGCCCAAGGTGTAGTTGTATGGGATAAATCCAGTGGGTAACCAGACAAGACCCAATCAAACACCTGTTAAGCGGTTGCTATGTTGACCAATTTTTTGACCAAAAAAAGTATTTTTGCGGTACCTTTGGTCGGTTTGGAATATTATTTGAAAAACAAAGTGCACACTGGATTTCAATGGCTCATATGAAAGTACATACTTGTATTCCAAAAATGGAAACATTGGCTTTCACTTTTTGTAATGGTAAACAACCTCTTATAGACAATATTTTTTTTTTTTTTTTATGAAAATCGCCTATTTTTTTTTACATAAATCTTCACAATACATGTTGATATCAATTTGATTCTGCTCAAAAAATTGCACTAACTACATGTCCACAAACCTATGTTAGCTACATATAACCTGTAGAATTTTATAGAAAATTTATCAAAGAATGGGACAGACGTCTCCAAATGTACACAAGTCCAAATATGGCACATATGTGTATTTTGGTTCAAAACTACTCCAAATTGCCCCAAATTACTCTAAATCACTCTAGATTACCTAAAATTATCAAAATGTTGCAAAATGTAAAAGTATATTTTTAAAAGTATTTATTTTGAAATTTTATTAATAATATTAATTTATTTATTATTAATAATATAATAATAATCTAGTTATATTAACTACAGAAACATCATAATCAAAGGTCAAATCTTCTCATAAAGTCATTCTCAAGCAGCTGTATGAGTCTGACTGCTCCAGAGTGTGAAATTCTTGAGATAACAGTGAGAAGCACACGTTCACACAACCCCTCCCCCCCCACACACAGCCTGCTTGCTCTTTCACGACACAGAGAGACCTGAAGCATCAAATTTCACCAAAAATGGCGACCTCCATGTCTAAACATGAGGTCAGCTCATTATTATTCAGCATTGAGATTCACCATATGCTGTGTTATTTGCGTAAGAGCTTATGCGTAAATGGATTTACATATCTATTCAAACCGCCCATTTAGAACGCTTTGCTCTTTACGCCTTTGAATATCTAAGGCTCCGATTGGCTTAGAGACTCGCATGATGGCTCGTTTGAAAGGAAAAGGGGTCAACTATTGGCTGGTAAATGTGTCAGTCAACTAACATGAGCCCATTAGAAGATAGATGGGCTGGAACTCATTCAGTTCTCAACGCACGCTGGACAGATGCTCCACACAGACTCATGGATTATATATTTTTGAAGTGTGCAGTTTAAAAACTCTCTGCTGTATTCTGAAGAGGACATCTTTGGTAACATGTAAGATGTTGTGAAGAGTTGGTATTTGCAAACTTTATGGATTATTTTCGACAGAAAATTCATGAAGTATCCAAGCCAGTGCCCCCTGGATTGTCTACTTTTGAGGTTAGTCACTGGTTAACTCTTCTAAAACACTGTTTTTTATCATTTAAAGGCTATGGTATTGTTGTGGCAATTGTTTTTGATGATATAAAGCTGTTAAACTTGTACAAAGTGATTTAGTGTGGTCAGAGCTGGGAGCAGATACTTGGCTGTTTTTTTTTTTATTGAGGAGATGCGTGCCGCCACGCACTCCAGACACAGTCAATGATTATATATTTTTGAAGTGTGCAGTTTAAAAACTCTCTGCTGTATTTTGAAGAGAACATCTTTGGGGATATGTTAGATGGTGTAAAGAGTTGGTGTTTGCAAACTTTGTGGTTTATTTTTGACAGAAAATTTCATGGTCTATCCAAAAATACGCAACTTCTATTGTGTTTATGTGAGGCTAGCACGCCGTTTAACTCTTCTAAAACACTGTTTATCATGTTTAGAGGCTATGGTGTGGTTGTGGCACTTGTTATTTATCATCTAAAGCTCTGAAAGTTTTAAAAAGTGATTTGGTGTCGATAGAGTTGGGCTAAGTGTGTGCGTTGCTCCTCTCAGCCTTCAGAGCTTAAGGGTGAGTCATCCGCCCCTCCCCCACCTGCTGAGCAGTCACACAGACAAACACATACGCACACACATAGCGGCCAGCGTCTTCTCTGAAACCGAAGTGAAATGATTTTGATTAAACTATTAGTTTATTTGTTATTATTTAAATTGTCTGAAGATGCCATTTTGGTTCCGCATGCAGAACCAACTAGCACAAACCTGCTGAGGGCACCTTAAAGATACCAACAGAGGCTGAAGCTAATTGGAGAATGTCATGTCTATGAAATTACCAGCAGCCTCTTAGTCCATACAGACTTTCAGGTGATTCTTGTGAGGCTAAGACTGTTGAGTCTGAGTGAGAGCTTGATCAGTTCATCTAAGGATGAAGTGGGTTCCTGTGGTAACACCTCACCCTTCAGCTCCTCACCAGACCCCAAATAAAGGTAGCCATAAGGACAGCAAGTTGGGAGTGTGGAATTCAACTGCATAACGTGATGCAGAGTGGCAGTGAACCACTGTGTAGAGGAATATACCTCCGGTTCTCTTTCCCACACAGGAGTGGCCCATACTAGAGTACGCTCAGTGTTCAGAGAAATCATATACAGTATGTGACTGTGGCAAACTTGTTGCTCAAAAGTAAGGCTGCACTGAAACAGAAAACTATACTGCCTCAAATCAACTTCAAAGTCTTTTGTAGGTGGTTGGAAGGACTCGGCCAGTGTCGTAAACCTTGAGGCTGTGTTGGTCTTCTCTTCAATGAGTGCTGAAGCTGGAGTAGCTCAGAGTGCAGCAGTCATGGACATTCACTCATCCAAAATCTGCAGCTTCATCCTCTCATGCTGTCCTAGCAAGGTACCATAAGAGGATATGGCAGCTTTGAGTTGCTTCAGCTCAGTTTGCTATGCTGGTTCTCAGGGCCGGGGCTCTGCACACGCAAATCACACACTGTGCATGGGGCCTCAAGTTAGATAAATATGGGGTAATGTTTTTTTTTTGTTTTTTGTTTTTATTCAGTGTATATGTTCTTATTGCTCTAAATATCTGTTTTAGTTTTCAGGTATAAAAGTGAAGTGGACTGATGTATAGGGATTTCTAGGCAGCTCAGATGCTTTTTGTAAATAAGTCAATAAAACAGAATACACATGTACACATACATATAAAAATATCTACCATAATCATCAGTGCATCACAATCAGCTAAACGGTCAGTTAATGGATAAAAGAGGTGCATGTATCAGTGAAGTTACTTCTTATACTTCTTATGTAAAGCTGCTTTGTTACAATTTCCATTGCGAAAAGCAATATAAAAATACATTTTGATTGAGGATTGAACAGTTGAAACTTTTTTTGACCATACCACATGATCTTGGTATTTCAAATATTTAATGACAATTTAAGGTCAACAAATCATTTTGAACCTGGAGAAAGCTGTCCTGCAGTGGTGACAACACAGATTGAGTGGAAGAACCAGTGGCATAATGGATGGTATCATACAGCATCACTTGTAGCAAGGGGAATGATATCAATATACATAAAGAATAACATAGGGCCTAGTGTTGACCCTTGAGGGACAACTTTCTTAATCAACCTGAGACGAGAAATAACATTTTCAATTTTTACTTGCTGTGACCTTAAAGAAAGGTAGTTGGTGAACTAGGCCAGTGAATGATCAGTAAACCCTATGCTGCCAAATCAATTTATTTGGGCTGACTGTTACACTGAATCAAAGGCTTTGGAAAAGTCATTGAATATTGTAGCACAATGCTTTTTGGTATCCATTGCAAATAAAACAATTTAAAACTTTCAAAACACCAGTTACACAACCATATCTTAGTCAAAAACCTGACAACCCAAGACAGAATACTGTCATTTAGATATGCATTTAGCTGCTTATTAATATGTTTCTCCATAACCTTAGAAATGCAGGGAGAATAGAAATAGGCCTGTAGCAGTTGGGTCACCACTCTTAAAAAGAGTTCGGAAAATGGTAATGTTCCAGTGTTTTGGTATCTCTGTAGTGTGAATGAATAAATAAAAAAATATATGTAATGGGAGCTGCTTTTTGATGGATGTATCTTATCTGATCATGTTGGGTTTTTAGGATGTAGCTAACATAGTACACTCAGGACTCCTGCCTCAGTGATGGTCTGAAGAGAAAAACTATGACTGTCTGACTAACAGCATGAGAAAAGCAGGGGGTAGACATCAGACCAGAGACTACTGGGCAAGAAGGTGAAACATTTGAAGCTCTGTGAGGAACAGACATAGGAGCATACTCAGACTCTATAAAGTGCTTGATGAATGTATCAGTCATACTTCTTATGTAAAGCTGGTTTGTGACAATGTCCATTGTAAAAAGCAATATGTAAATACATTTTGATTGATTGATGATTGAACAGTTGAAACATTTTTTTGACCAAACCAAATGATCTTGGTCTTTGAAATGTTTAATGACAATTTAAGGTCAACAAACCATTTTGAACCTGGAGAAAGCTGTCCTGTAGTGGTGACAACAAAGATTCAGTGCAAGAACCAGTGATCCTGCTTATCTGATCCTGCTGGCTTTTTAGGATCTAGCTTACATAGTACACTCAGGACTCCTGCCTCAGTGATGGTCTGAAGAGAAAAACCATGACTGTCTGTCTGACTAACAGCATGAAAAAAGCAGGGGGTAGACACCAGACCAGAGACTACTGGGCAAGAAGTTGAATCATTTGAAGCTCTGTGAGGAACAGACATAGGAGCATGCTCAGACTCTATAAAGTGCTTGTTGAATGTATCAGTCTTGCAGTATGGTACCACCCTGTCATGAATAGGAATAGGTTATTTATATAATAGGTACATATACCAAAATGGCGGTGGTGCGCGGCTCAGCGTCTCTCCAGTTTTTGTAAATTAGTGGTTTTTTACCTGCTTCTCGCTGGACTATTCATTCAGTACAGCACTGCTTTAACATCCTATAGCAGATAGGAGCTCCTGGACATCGGATCTCACTGCACAGGGAATTTTATCGCCAATCTTCAACTTACCCTGGAGATCTCCAGAACACCGGAGGCAGCTCACTCTCCCAGGCCGGGCGGAAGTGCTCGCAGGCGGCATCGAGATTGTAAACAAAAGCAGGGCAAGCATGGAGGGCTATGAGCTAGGCTAAAGCTAACACCACACCGGCTCCCTTTACCCAGCATTTTCCTCGCTAATGTCCAATCTCTGGCTAACAAAATGGATGAACTACGACTCTCCCTCAACAACAACAAATGGATTATGGACTCTATCAATCAATCAATCAAATTTTATTTATAAAGCGCTTTTTACAACTGATGTCACAAAGCAGCTTTACAGGGTTTGCAATAACAGACATAAAATCATTAATCCCTAATCCCCGGTGAGCAAGCCAACGGCGACAGTGGCAAGGAAAAACTCCCTCAGAGCTGGAGGAAGAAACCTTGGGAGGAACCAGACTCACATGGGGGACCCATCCTTCTCTGGTCTGCTAATTCTAAGTGTGTGATGAATCATAATCATATGATCTTGTTGTAAAGTTCAGGTGAGCTGATATGGTGACAGTAGTGGGACAGGAATGATGATGATAGTGGGTGCAATGATAACGGCCAGAAAGTCCATTTGAAATCCAATGTAGGCAGTAGAGTAGGGTATCTGGAGCAGGCCACAGTAGCTGGTCATTGGTGGGCATCTGATCCAGGGAAGCATCATGGAAGCATCATCATCACTCTAACATCATGATCTTCACTGCGACATTGTTAAACAGCAGTTATCCGGACAGTGCCATCAAGTTAGCTGGTCGCTACACTCACCGAGCGGACAGGACTATAGATGGCTCCAAGAAAACAAGAGGCAGAGGTTTGTGCATTTATCTTAATAATGCTTGGTGTACTGACTCTGCTGTCATGGAGAAACACTGCTCACCTGATGTGGAGTTTCTCATGGTCAAATGTTGCTCTTTCTACCTCCTAAGAGAAATTATATCAGTTTTTGTCACTGCTGTCTACACACCTTCAGATGCTAATACCAAACTTTCAATGAAAGAACTGTATGCAGCCATTAGCAAATAGCAGACAGCACACCCTGAGGCTGCTTTTATTGTCATGGGTGACTTTAAAATAATCACTCCAACCTGAAGACAGTCCTCCCCAGGTTTCATCAACATGTTTCCTGCTACACCAGGGAAGACAAGAAACTGGATCATGTTTATTCTAACATTCCAGGAGCTTACAGAGTGACAACGCTCCCCCACATAGGACAGTCAGACCACTTCTCTCTTTTGTTATCCCCCAAGTACTCACCACTTAGCCAACGTGTGAAACCCACAGTGAAAACAATAAAAGTATGGCCTAATGGATCAGACTATGTGCTGCAGGACAAGTTCAAGCATACAAACTGGAATTTGTTTGCTACTCAAGCAACCACTCACTCTCACATTGACATCAAGAGCTACACATCCTCAGTAATGAACTACATCTCCACCACCATATGTGGCGTTTCCATCAAGAAAAAGATCACCATGTACCCCAATCAGAAGCCCTGGATGAACAAGGATGTCCATCTACTGTTGAAGGCCTGCAACACTGCCTTCAGATCGGGAGATGCACAAGGACAATACCTGGACAATAGTGAGACATACGCCAGGTTGCTGTTCCTTGACTTCAGTTCAGCATTTAACACTGTCATCCCCTCCAAGATGATAACTAAACTCTCAGATCTGGGCATCACAGCTCCCATCTGCAACTGGTTATTGGACTTTCTGACCAACAGGCCACAACATGTTCGGTTAGATAATCATTGCTCTCCACTCTCATCATAAACACTGGTGTACCCCAAGGCTGTGTGCTGAGTCCCTTCCTCTACTCCCTCTTCACCCATGACTGCGGACCTAAACATGGCTCCAACACTATCAAGTTCGCAGATGGCACCACGGTGATTGGCCTCATCAAGAACAACGAGTCAGCCTACATGGAGGAGGTGGATTGCCTGGCTGTGTGGTGCAAGGACAACCTGCTGCTCAACACATCCAAAACCAAAGAGCTCATTGTAGACTTCAGGAAGAATGCTGTCACTCATCTACCCATTTACATCAACAGTGTGACAGTGGAGCGTGTGACCAGCTTTACATTTCTGGGGATCCACATCTCACAGGACCTCTCCTGGACAACCAACTGCTCCAACCTGATCAGGAAGGCTCAGCAGCACCTCTTCTTTTTGAGGACTCTGAGGAAAAATCACCTCTCTTCAAACATCCTGGTGAACTTCTACCACTGCACTATAGAGAGCATCTTAACCAACTGTATTACAGTCTGGTACGGGAACTGCTCTGTCTCAGACATAAAGGCAATACAGAGGGTGGTGAAAACTGCCCAGCATATTGCCGGAGCCTCACTACCTACCATTGAGAACATCTACAGGAAGCGTTGTCTTAGAAGAGCAACACACATTGTCAAAGACTCCTACCATCCAGCACATGGACTGTTTACCCTCCTACTCTCTGGGAGGTGCTGCAGGAGTCTACGGACAAAAACCACAAGGTTCAGGAATAGCTTTTTCCCCACAGCTGTGACACTGCTGAACTCTGCCCCCAAAGGCCCTGGCCCCCTATTCCTACATATATATTTCATACTGTACCATTGCTATAGCTTGTTTATACATATTATAATCTGTACATACCTGAACTATATCATACCATCTGTTTCATAGTCATCTGTATTTCGTAGCCACAGTATTATAATCTGTACATACTCAAAAACTGTATCATACAATCTGTATCATAGTCTTATCTGTATATTAGAGCTGTAGTGTTATAATCTGTACATACCTGGATCCATTTGTAACATAATCTTTCATTCATAGCCATAGCTCATTTTTGAACCTGTATATACTGTACCATAGGTATTAATTCACCACTAATGCACTTCTGGTTAGATGCTATCTGCATTTTGTTGCTTTGTACTTTGCACTGTATATATATATATATATATATATATATATATATATATATACCTCTTTTCCAGGAGTTAACACAGTGACCTGGGAGTCTTATTGAAACGTCTTTCATTTGTATTGATCAAATCTTTTTAGCATTACTTTTTTAAATAGCTCTACTCATAACAATTTGCTTAGGTGCCTGTTCTTGACCCACTACTCATTTAGCAGGAAGATTTCAAACAATGCAAAACACAGCAGAAATCACCTGAAAAAAATATTTTAATCCTGATATGCACCTTTCATATGTGGTTCTCGCATTCAATTTCTTCTTTTATTTAGTGCAAAATCCCTGCAGCAATATGAAGTTATACCAGCAACTATTTTTGCAAACCTGGCAACCCTGCACAAATATGACGTTTTTTGTTTTTGGTGTTGAAGGTGACATGTATACACATAGCAATGTGAGAATGTGAGCCGTTTCAGGGACAGATTGGTTCACATTACAGACAGATACAGCTCACTTACATTTGTGAATGTGAACCATTAAGATAGTTTCATCTGATCTGAGCAAAGCATCAGATTTGAGCAATGTGGTTTATAATGTGAACGTAGCATAAAGAGCCCCCTTATAATGCAATAATGGGAGCCCTATTCTGAAATACTTGTACAATTTCATGTTTACAGACCTTGACTGCCCACAAAACATTGGCTGTTGTTTTATTTCACAGTTTGTGGGTCGGTAGGTATGTATAATATATGTTTAAGCAAAAACGGTGAAAAAAGCATTACAAGTGAGTCTGAGTGTGTGAATTAGTGAGAGCAGGAATCATAGGGTTAAATTCAGAAGTGTTCAGACAGAAGGTTTATTCTTACTCATTCCCACAGGCTGAAGATGACCTATCAGTGTGGTTACAGCTGCTACAGGAATGTCCTCCATGTTGGGCCTAGGCCTGACTGAGATTTACAGTTCATCACACACACGTTCATTCCCATCACACACACCTTCATCCCAGAAGAGCTGAGCAGGACAGTCCACACAGATGGGTAAAATAAATTCCATGCAGTTCTCTAGAAGGAAGAAGCTAAAATATATACTCACTGACAAGTTATGTGATTCAGTGAACATGCAAATGAGAATCTGAATCCTTGCTAATAACTTTAGAAATACACAAAAAGTGCTGTTTGATTTCTAAAAAAGACTGAAGAAGAGCATGCTGGAATAAATGAATGAATAAATGAAAATTATTGGGTTTTAAGCAGTGTTAGAGTCCTGGAGATAAGACTTTAAGACTAATTTGGGAAAGGGGAAATGTCAGAGGAGGTTCAATGCTCTGTGAAATGGTCAATAGCATAACAACATTTTGTATCCTGCAAGTAAACCTTAAATGGTCTACTTTTCAAATGTAGCTTGAATTGAAATATTTTTTTTTGTTCTTGTGAGAAGAGCTTAAATAAGCAGAGACACGTATGTGAGAGCGAGTCAGACTGCTGCACATATTTTCCAGCCAAAAGACGCGCTCTGTCATTCATATGATGACATGGTAATTCCAGACATTCCATTGCCTGGACATTACCGGCTGTGGAATGTGTGGAATGTATACTAAATAAAGACCTCTCCTTGATTGTTTCACACCTACCTCATGAATATTCAATTTAGAGTTAGTGGGTGAGTGAAAACAGAGTGTCACCTCACATTTGTTAAGCTTTAGAAATAAAACCACATTCAATGTCTAAAAACTGTAATGACAAGTGTGTATCCAACACCTCTGTTTATTCAGTTCTGAGCTCAAAAGTCTTGGCAAGAAATGTTGTGAGTGTTTTCACAATATATCAGCACATCTGAAAATAGTTTTTTGGAAAGTCTAAGTTTAGAGTAGATTTAATACTCTGCAGGCACTGTGATGTTATGACAGCATTTTTGTAGCATTGATACAACATTGCAATGAGGTTCTGTGCCTGCTGGGTACACACACACTCTCCAAATCCCCCCAGGAAAATACTAATTAAAGAAGATCTCTGGCATTCATAAAAGAGACCGAAGGCCAGAGATGTGAAACTGAGATTTAGGTTACAGAAGTCAAAACCCCTGTGAAAACCCCTATGAAAATAAACATAATGGCTATGCACATGATGCCCTTAGAAAAGCTAGTCACCAGCTGAATGTGATTAGCTGATGACTGGCACTAGTGAATGACAGAGAAGGGGCTTTCCAAGGTAAACAGCCCGTATTGAAAAAAACATCCTCTTAACTACAGGATAATTCAAAACTGTGACTTATCAGTAGCTGAGACTGGAGCAAACCAACAGGTGGAAAGAACCAACCCAGCAACCAATAGGCACTCAGCTTTGGCATTTTGTTACATAAACCAATAAGGGGAGAGGGGCCAGCCCCAGTCCCCTTATTCCAATTCTTCATTTTACATTCCAATTTATTATAAAATTCCTGAATATTTTACAGATTACTGAATTAATCTTTAAACTTCTTTGGTACTAAGAACATTTTAAAGGGTTTTAAAAGGACAAGCTTTACACTTGGCCCCACTAACTTTTACAGTTATGCACTTTTGAAAAAGTGTGATATAGCAGCATCCTTAAGACTTTTCTGTAAGATCATCTCAATGACATGTTAACAAAAAATATAGCACCCATATCATACTGGTTCGTTGTACACCTGTGTATGATTGCTGGAATCGTCTAGAATGTTTCTCCTTATTCATACAGTTCTAGTCTACTCTTGTTCATTCATTCTGTTCGATAATGTACACAATGTTCTAGACAGGTATCCACCTAACTGTTCTAAACATTCAAAACCAAACTGAGAGTATTACAATTGTAGTCATTGTTGGAAAATGTTAGGTCAGTGTAATTTGGTCTTTTGAGTACCAATATATCTGAAACATACTAGATCCCTTACCCATATTGGTCAGGACACATGAAGGATATTTGTATACTGAAATGTGAATGAAATCTGTATGATTGTTAATCTATTGTACAATATTCTTCAAATAGCCTATTGAAAATTACTTGTAGCAACAAAAAGCCTTTCACTTTTGTAAATAGATATTTTAATATTGTCTGGGACTATTTCTGTACCTAATGGTGCTGTTGTTTAATTCTGGCAAAATTCATACAATTTAAAAGCAGAACTTGGGACAACCTCGTTAGGTACCAAGTCCCACATGTTGCCATGAACTACATTTTGTTGCTGTCATATTTTGGTATTTGTATGTTTTAACATGATTGGTCCATAATGACTTGGAAAAAGATCCATGCCTATGTGCAATAAACGTGAAGCTGTTTTTGATTTTCTACAATTCAGATATAGAACATTAATGCTGATGCTGAGAGAAGTAGAGCTGGAGGTAGGAAAAATACCTATACTCAGGCTATGCATTGTGCATTTTTGCATAACTGTAGTCAGAAGCAAGCTGCCTGGAGTTTCAAATACCTTCCCAAAATACCCTGTGGTCAGCCCTGGAGGTAAGACTCTAAACTGACACAGAAAGGCATTGCTTGCAGCAATTGAAATATCCAAGTGATCAAGCACATATGACACTTTGACAGAGAACAACAAATCAACAGACCTTTTTTTTCTGTGGGTCAACATGGCTCTTTTTGTGTATGCTGCTCAATATGTCCAGGAGTTGGAATTACTGACAATGCCAACACTGCCTCCTTATGGTCAGATGTTTAAAAATCCCCTTTTGATACAATGATGTTTGCTTTCTAAAGAATGTACTAGCAAACTCTTCATCTGTATTTTACATGTACATGTAAACAGTTGTTATAAATGACCAAATAAATAACATTATGGTTACTGGAATAAATAAAAAAATCTAAAGTCTATCAAAATCATTTTTTTTGCAATTGGAATAATTAACAAAAACACAGATAAAATGCTTTTCCACACATCCTAACACTTTCTACCTTTATAGTTGTGATTAGCAATAGATGTCACATTAAAAAAGTACAGTGTTTCAATATAACAAAGGTCACATTTTTTATACCATTAAATAATTCATGAGTTGTGAAGATCAAGGGTGCCAGCATCCTAATTACATTGCAATCAAACTGAATATTTAATCAGCAAGTTGCTGCATCATCTCACTTCACAGCTTCAACTGTTTTGTGAGGATAATTGTTTTCAATTATGGATTTTCTTCCTGCCATAAACAAAGAAAATGTGCAAACACTCTTGAGTAATTATTTCTCAGGCTTAGTTGCTTGCTTCAAAGTTTACATTCGATGAATGATAAATGCTTTGTCTCTGACTGAGCAAGGAAACAAATAAATTAAGAAAGATTAAACAGAAAGAAAAGTGTAGCTAAACTTCTCAAGTATTAAAAACACTGCTACAGAAGTGTTCTGTAGCTCTGGCACAGGTGTAGTACTTCAAATGCTATCAGCAACAAATAAATAATTGCATAAATGAATTAAATTTTCAATGATAATGGGATTTCTTGGAGTGACGTTGCTGTGTTTGATGCTTGAACTCCACTGTTTAGTCTTTGGTGTGGACTTCCAGCCTGCTAAGTGACATAAGTAGAAACATACAATACATAACTATACACAATACAGACTTAAACACAAAACAGAACTATACATATTACAGGACTATATACAATACCGTATTATACACATCAGTCAGTCAAAACAACCAAATGTTTTTGTATAGTGTTTTAACAATGTATGTGTTAAAAAGCAGCTCCACAAACAAAAGTTTTGCAAAACAAAGATTAAAAAAGATATGGGTCCAACCCCCCATCACTAAGCCAGTGGCAGCAGAGGCAAGGACAAACTCATCTTAAGAGGCAAAGCCCTTAGAAGACAGATCAATCAATCAAAATGTATTTATATAGCGCTTTTTACAACAGGCATTGTCACAAAGCAGTTTTACATAATTAGTATCAAACAATTTGAATCTAAGCCCGATGTGAGCAAGCAGAAGGCAATAGTGGCAAGGAAAAACTCCCTCAAGGCTGGAGGAAGAAACCTTGGGAGGAACCAGACTCACAAAGGGGATCCATCCTCCTCTGATCAAACTACTGATAGAGATTTACATCCTTAGTTAAGTCTGACATTGTGCTATAGTATAAAACAATAATGATATTAATAATAGTGATCATTGCATCCATATTGGGTATCATAATTAAAATGCAGTAGACTCTAAACAGTAAAAACTATAGACAATGTAGAACTATACACAATACAGCACTATACAAATTATGGGACCATACACAATACAGTAGTATACTGTATTGTATATCATCAGGGTGAGAGCCTATTTTCTTATACAGCCCCTCGACTCTGGAATATCCTTCCAGATGATGTCTGAGAGTCAGTTAAAATCTAGGATGAAAGCCTACTTGTTTACCTTTAGGTAATTAGTACTTTCCATTATAGAAAGGTTGCAGATCCAGGGGTTCACTGGACATTGGGATTTATAGTAATCTGAGACACTCGAGCTGCTCACACTGCTCGCCCATGCTCATTCAGGTTTGTTGACAGTGGAGTAGAGTTACCTTATGCCTCTCACCTTTTAAGTAGGCTGTTCTACATAGTTCTACATAGAGTCATTAACCATGCTCTGACAAAGTTCATATTCCTTGTACTCTATAAACCCTTACAGAAATAATCCTATCTGTCTTTTTCTGTGCGAGCTTTGCCCAACACTGATGAAAGATTGATTACTGAAACTCCTGACAGCTGAGATCTCTACATTGGACTAGCTGCTCACCAATCAACTACTATGACATATATGCCCTACACTACAGACCACATTAAAGTTTATATTGACTCTTATTTGCTGATACCATTGCTATTAGTATTATTACTACCATTCATGTTTTAACACTATCACCATATCAGTATATCTGAACAGCATCCATCGTAGGACTGAATGAATACTGCCTATCAACAACTTATAAGTACAGGGGTTAGGCAATGAAACTGAAACACCTGTCATTTTAGTGTGGGATGTTTCATGGCTAAATTGGACCAATCTGTTGGCCAATCTTCATTAATTGCACCAGTAAGAGCAGAGTGTGAAGGTTCAATTAGCAGGTAAGAGCACAGTTTTGCTCAAAATACTACAATGCACAATGCACCAATACACACAGCACAACTGGTGAAAGATTGGTTTGATGAACATGAAAATGAAGTTGAACATCTCCCATGGCCTGCACAGTCACCAGATCTAACTATTATTTAGCTAATTTGCGGTGTTCTGGAGGAGCGAGTCAGGAAATGTTTTCCTCCACCAGCATCACGTAGTGACCTGGCCACTATCCTGCAAGAAGAATGGCTTAAAATCCCTCTGATCACTGTGCAGGACTTGTATATGTCATTCCCAAGACGAATTGATGCTGTATTGGCAGTAAAAGGAGGCCTTACACCATACTAATAAATTATTGTGGTCTAAAACCAGGTGTTTCAGTTTAATTGTAGTTGAATAGAGGAGTCTGGTTCCTCCCAAGGTTTCTTCCTCCAGCTCTGAGGGAGTTTTTCCTTGCCATTTTAGAGAGACACCCACCCCCATGCACACATGCAAGCATGATGTGCTTGTGTAGTTCATCCAAAAAAAGACAGATTTTAGATTTACATATGTTTTTCAAACACTTGTTAAAATGCAGGTTCACAGTCGTTCACTTTCACATAAATATCCATACAGCCCACAAGAAGTCTGAGGTCTGACAAAGAAGTGATCTCTGAATTCTTCAAGTTCCCATCTTCACTAACTCTATGGGGAGTTGGCCTGAGAATCAGCTTTTATTTGCTGATAACCTTCTCTGCTCACTCATGCAGATACAGGCACAGAGATAGAAATCCTGCTGTCCCATCTGGACAGGATTCAGTATATCATGACAAGAGCTGTTTAATCCCCAGTTACCAAATACCTGGGGCTGAAACTAAACTTTGTCTCTCTCAGTGAAATGCTCTTGCACACTGTCGTTCAGACTCTGCTTGTCCTCCTTCTACGGGGCTTAGTCTGTCCACTTCAAAACTTGGCTTTGGTAGTATCCACTTTGTCAGTGGTTCCCCTCAGGATGAAACGTATGAGACATTTTCAGCACTGGGTTCAAGCTTTACAACTATGCCCATGTTGTCACTCTCGCCATCGTGTTAGATTATCAGTAGAGTGCTTATTGACCCTGAGATGGTAGAGGAGCACATAAGCTCTCAAGTTTGGGTCCCCAGCGACAGCGGTACATTTGAGAAAGGTGAAGACAATGGATGCATCCCTCTCCAGTTAGGGTGCAATTTTCAAGGGCAGCACAGCATCTGCAAACTAAATCTGTGCTACAGGCACATCAACCTTCTTGAGCTACATACAATCTTTTTAGCTCTGAGACACTTTATTCCGTTCTAAAGGGCTTTCCATCAGACAGCACCTCTGCAATGACATTAGGGAGACACACGCTCGCTATGAAATCACAGGCTGGCATGCTAACAATGGCATGCACATTTCACTTTGCTGTGTGTGACTCGCGTCAGACCACATGAACATCGGTATGGATCTCCTCTCCAGGATGTATTTCCTGTATGGAGATGGGAGGTTACACTTTCAGGTAGTAAAGCAGATTTGCTCCTGTAGATCTATTCACCTTGTGCGTTAACATGCACTGTCCCCTGTTCTCCTGTGCCTATGGGAGTAGAGGTACTAAAAAACATCTACTCTATGCATTCCCACCTCTGAGTCTCTTACTAATGACTCTGGCCAAAGTAAAATGGAGACATAGACATACAGTGGTGCTTGAAAGTTTGTGAACCCTTTAGATTTTTCTATATTTCTGCATAAATATGACCGAAAACATCATCTGATTTTCACAAAAGTCCTAAAAGTACAGTTGCAAGAAAAACTATGTGAACCCTTTGGTATTATTTGGATTTCTGCATAAATTGTGCAATAAATGTGTTCTGATCTTCTTCTTAAGTCACAACAACAGACAAACAGTCTGCTTGAACTAATACAGCACAACATGTTATGTTTTTATGTTTTTATTGAACACAACATGTAAACATTCACAGTGCAGGGTGGAAAAAGTATGTGAACCATTTAATAACTGACTGACTCTCCTTTGTCAGAAATAACCTCAACCAAACATTTCCTGCAGTTACAGATCAGACCTGCACAACAGTGAAGGGGAATTTTGGACCTTTCTTCTTCACAAAACTGTTTAAATTCAACAATATTCTTGGGATGTCTGGTGTGAAACACTCTCTTGAGGTTTCTCTTGAAGGTGTATTTTCTTCTGTTTAAGCCTGTTGTTCATTTAACTTCTGTTGTGGGTCACTGTCCTGTTGCATCACCCATCCTCTGTTGAAGATCAGTTGGCAGACAGATGGTCTTAAGTTTTCCTGTAAACTGTCTTGATAAACTTGGAAATTAATTTTTCGATTGACAACAACAATCCATCCAGGCCCTGAGGCAACAAAGCAGCCAAAACCATGATGCCCCCTCCATCATATTTCGGTTGAGATAAGGTTTTGATGTTGGTGTGTTGTACCTTTTTTCTCCACGCAGTGTTGTGTGTTCTTTCTAAACAGCTCAATTATAGTTTCATCGGTCCACAGAATATTTTGACAGTAGTGCTGTGGAACATCCAGGTGCTCTTTTGCAAATTTCAAATGTGTAGCAATGTTTTTTTTTTTTTTTGCACAGCAGTGGCTTCCTCCATGTTGTCCTTCCTTAACCATTATAAGGTCTTCGTTTTTGTGTTACACAGGGAGTCCTCCTGGGTCTGGTGGACCCGTTGCATTTTGGGGCTTTTAATTCAACATAATCAAACTTTTTTTTGTTAAAATACTC
>BRDA01019666.1:0-10055 GCA_036984385.1 Crenuchus spilurus
GACACCATCCCTGCCTAAAAGACCAGGCTTACCCACAAATGTTTGCCAATTGTCTATGAAGCCCACTTGGTTTTCCAAAAATCACTTGGTCATCCAGCAGTTCAGCGCTATGAGTCTGCTGTACGTCTCATCGCCTCGCCACATTGGAATGGGGCCAGAGCATATAACAGTATCGGACATAGTCTGAGCCAGCTTTACCACCATATAATGCTACGCTTAGTTACTTCAGACTGCCGCAGACGAATGTTGTTGGCATCTACGTGTATGACTATCCTGGAATAAGTCTTATTTGTAATACTAAGGATGCCACTAATGTCCGAAGCCCTGGCACCCCCTATAGATCTAACTAGTACTGCTGGTGCCTCTAAGGAGCTATCTATTTTCACTTGTCTGACAATGGAGTCTCCTATAACCAGAGTACTTTTAACTCCTGAACCAATACAAGATAAAGGAGAGACAGAGTCCGCCCACAGCTTCACTGTCACTACAGCATACAGCCCTCCCCCATCCAGAGCTGCCCCTCCCCCAAGCCCACCTCCACTCTGCTGTAGCTGAGATCAGGGGCAGCCTCTCCCTGCTGGAAGTGGAGCTGGTAGAACTGAAAGAGCAGATCCAAACTCACATCACCACCAGCTCAGCCAGACCAGAAACCAGCTAGAGGGGTCTGTGCAAGAGCTAAAGAGAGACATGGAAAACCTGCTACAGGAGAAAGACACACTGACACAAAAACTGGAAAATACTAAAGTCAACACAACAAAAGAAGTGGAACAAATAAAACAGCAATTAAGAATAGAGATTGCTAGTCTCAAAGATGAGCTACATCAGAGACATCATAATAGGAACTCTAAAAACACAAATAGAGACATTCACTGACCAACTAAATACCCCCCACGTTGTCCCCCAACTCCCTCCCAGCACGTCAGCCAAACAGAAATGCAAATCCACCCACCACACAGCAAGACCATCCTGAACCATCCTCTGAAACACCCAAAGCTCCACCCAAAAAAGGGAGCAAACCCAAAACGGAGGAAACAGCAGACCAGAACAGCAGCAAGTCATCCACAGGACAAAGCACTGATCTTGTTATTCTGTTGGATTCCAATGGGAAATTCCTACAAGAGGACAAGCTCTTCCCAGGACAAACAACATCAAAAATATGGTGCCCAAGAATAAGAGATGCCTATAAAATATTATCTGACCCCAGTCTAGGCACTCCCAAGCACATTATTATCCACACGGGCACCAATGACCTCAGGACAGAGCAGGAGAGAGTAGGAGGGCTGGTATGTAAAATCGCAGAGAAAGCTGCCCAGTCCTTTACTGATGCCAAAATTATTGTATCCACCATTCTACCCCGCAAGAACTTCCACCCTGCCACCATCCAGAGGGTCAATTCAGACATCTCAAGGGGATGTGCCCTACTGCCTAATGTGAACCTGGCCCACCACTCCTTCTTCACTGCCTACCACCTTTATGACCATGTCCACATAAAAAAGCATACATTCAGGGAATTTGCCAAGACACTTAAAGATTGGCACTTGGCAGACATTCATATACAGCACAGCAGCACAAAGCAGAGTCCCCAAGACTGCAGCAACATGGCTACAGACACGTAGCCATCAGCCCAGCAGCCCACAGACACGTCCCAAGAGCTCGACACCACTCCCCACCAAATGGAATAGCCCACCTGGTGACACCATCTAGACCAACACTACAACCCCATCCAACCAGACCAGCTCACAATGTGCCAACGCCTGGACAAACTCAGCACCCCCTCAACCTAAGCCAGACCAGCACAACAGCACCACCCTAAACATACAGCCCAAGTAGCCCCACTATTCCAGGACAGCATCCTACAGCATCAGTGCAGATACGCAGAAGTCCTCCAAACTCCACAGAACTCTACACAGATGGGTAAAATCAAACAGTTACTGTAATACATCTGTACAAAACTCACATAATAACACATAACTGTGTCAGATCATAATATGGTGTAAATATAAGTTTTATTACACATTTCAGAATATAAATAACTTTAGTTTTCCTTATTTATCTCATTTTAAACAAACAGAAACATGGCTTCACTCTCGATTAGCATGTGGAATATTCAAGGTTTAAAATCATCAGTCTTTGGATTAAAAATTCGAAATAAAGACTTCCAACAAAATATCAAAGATATTGATATTCTTATATTGCAGGAGACCTGGTGTCGGACAGATGTGGCCATTCACTGTCCCCAAGGCTACAGAGAAATCATCATACCTTCCCAAAAGCTGAACTCAGTGCATCAGGGCAGAGACTCGGGAGGAATAATCATATGGTACAAAGAAAAAAATCACAACGTTTTAGATAAAATTAAAATGGGCAAATTTCACATCTGGTTTAAAATAAAAAAGACATTAGTATCCTCAAAGAAAGACATTTTTCTCTGTGCCATATATATCCCTCCAGCAGAGTACCCATATTACTGTGAAGAGATGTTCCCAGAACTAGAAAAGGAGGTGTGCCATTTCCAGGCCTGGGGAAATGTGCTCATCTGTGGAGACTTCAATGCGAGAACTGGAACCCAACCAGATATTGTAAACACAATAGATGACAAATATATTGCAAATAGAATGGTGTACATTAACCACAACCTTCCTTATACCCACAGAAACAACCAGGACTGTGTGGTCAACAAAAGTGGTAAAGACCTCCTGCAGCTCTGTCAGAGGCTGGGTCTGTACATCGTCAACGGTAGGTTACGAGGGGACTCTTTAGGTAGATACACATTTTGCTCACCTCTTGGGAACAGTACAGTAGATTATGTGATTACAGATTTAGAGCCTTTCTCTCTCAGTGCATTCACTGTAAAACCACTAACCCCTCTGTCTGATCACAGCCAAATCACTGTGTTCATCAAAAGGACAGAGACTAACACTGCACACACACAGCCCAGTAAGCTGTACCACATCAGGAGACCATACAGATGGGCCCAAACAGCAGCGAAGAGTTCCAGAAAGCAATCAGAGACCAAGAAATTCATACACTTTTAGATGCCTTTCTGGACACCACATATGTTCACAGTAAAGAAGGAGTTGACCTGGCTGAAACACATATAAATATGATTTTTGATAAAAGAGCAGAAAAGTCTAAAATGAAAATTAAAAACAAATCAAAGCCTAAACTCAGAAAAGAAGATAAATGTTGACCAAGACTGTCAAAACATGAGAAAAGACCTAAAAAATCTATCAAATCAGAAACATAGAGATCCCAATAATGCACACATATGCCTTCTTTACTGAGAAACACTAAAGCAGGGTAAACGTACACTCAGAACTAAAAAAGCTCAGTACACCTACAAACAACTGACACTAATTGAGGAGTCCATCAATACAAACCAGTTTTGGAACCATTGGAACAACCTGAAAAAGAAAGGCCATGAACAATTGGCCATCCAAAATGCAGACGTATGGACAAGTCATTTCCACAGTCTTTTCAAGAAAACTGATCCAAATTCTAAACAAAATCACATAGAAAGAAAACTTGAAGAACTAGAATTGGCTATTAAAGACAATCAAAACCATCAAGACGTGGACTGGATTATCAGGTGCTAGCCTGCTACAAGCAACCAGAGACAGATGGCATTGGAGAGAAGTGACTCGTCTGTGCAGCAATGACATCGTGAAGCAATGACGGCGTATGACATGACATGACAAACCCTTTAGACTTCTCAATCACTGAGCAAGAGCTAAAAGATCAAATTAACAAACTTAATCCAAATAAAGCACCAGGGCCTGACGGCAACCTAAATGAGATGCTAAAACACACAAGTCTGAAATCTGGAACCATGGACTAATTACAGCAATCTTTAAAAATGGAGATAAATTCGACCCTAATATTGCAGAGGCATCTGTGTGAGCAGTAATCTGGGGAAGCTGATGTGCAGCATCTTAAATTCTAGACTTTTAAACATCCTTATGAAGCACAGTGTCCTGAGTAGAAGTCAAATAGGATTTTTACCAAATTGCCGCACCACTGATCATATTTACACTCTATACACCCTAATTGATAAATATGTCACCCAAAATAAAACCAAAATATTTGCCTGTTTTATTGATTTAAAAAAGGCTTTTGATTCAATTTGGCACCAAGGATTATTTTACACACTTATAGAAAGTGTTGTAGGGGGTAAAACATATATTAAATCAATGTACACTGGAAACAGGTGCGAAATTAAAATCTCCAACAAATAAACAATCTCCATCTCTCAGGAGCGCAGAGTGAGACAGGGCTGCTGTCTGAGTCCAACGTTATTCAATATCTATATTAATAAATTGGCCAAAATATTAGAAGACTCTACAGCTCCTGGTCTCACTCTGCATGACTCAGAGCTTAAATTCCTGCTCTACACAGATGACCTGGTCCTGCTATCCCCCACAGAAGCGGGTCTACAGCAGAACCTAGACCTGCAAGAGCAGTACTGCCAGAATTGGGCCCTGGTAGTAAATCTAAAAAAAAATAAAGTTGTGATATTTCACAAAGGATCCAGATCTCAGGGAACAAAATACACATTCAGGTTAGGCTCAAACAAACAAAATTGTTCACTCCTCAAACTATAATTATTTAGGCATGAAAATCACCTCTTCTGGGAGTTTTCATCAGGCAGTGAGTGAACTGAGAGGAAAAGCACTAGTAGAGCTTTCTATGCCATAAAACAACACATTTTCACCGAAATTCCAATTAGAATTTGGTTATAAATATTTGTATCAGTAATTGAACCAATTGTTCTTTATGGTAGTGAGGTGTGTGGTCTGCTTACAAATCAGGAATTTGGCAAATGGGACAAACACCCAATTGAGACACTGCATGCAGAATTTTGTAAAAGTATTTAAAAATACACAGAAACACCACCAACCATGCATTGCGAGCAGAATTAGGCCAATACCCTTTATAATAATAAAAATACAAAAAAGGGCAATCAAATTCTGGAAGCATTTAAAAAACAGTGACCCCCACTCATACCATTATAAAGCTCTGCAGTACCAGGAGTTGAGCAAAGACACCAGTCCCCTCACTCCGCTGGTCCTGAACTACACACGAACACTTACTAACACACACTAACAATCAACAAGCTCAGGACCAGAAAAACACAACCAATCTGATCAAAATCAACCAAATTACAGCTCATCTGAGAGAAAAGTACAGAGAATATTGGGAAAATCAAACAAAATCACAGAGTAAGATGCAGTGTTATCTGACCCTAAACAGAGAGTACACTGTGGCAGAGTACCTGAGCACAGTGACTGATCTAAGACTGAGAACCACCCTGACCAGGTACAGACTCAGTCAGCACAGCCTGGCTATAGAAACTGGCAGGCACAGGAGGAACTGGGCACCTCCGGAAAAAAAGAACATGCCAGCAGTGCCAACTCAACAGAACAGAGACAGAGCTGCACTTCCTGACAGAATGCCCCAAATTCAGACTCATATGCACAGAGTTCTTCACTAAATCAACAACAAACACCCCACATTCTCCAGCCTCTCTAACACAGACAGACTACCATATATACTAGAACACAGAGACAGCTGTACACTCGCAGCTCAGTATGTCCTGACCTGCCACCGTGAGAGGGACTGCGAGTGACCACATCAAATTTATTAATTTAATGTTCATGTAGACAGATATATGTCTCATATATATTATATTATACATACATAATGTTGTGTGTGTATGTATGTGTACACAAATGCTTAGACTTTGTATATATATATATATATATATATATATATATATATATATATATATAGGCACAGACAGACACACACTACACCTATGGCAGGGCAGCACCTTGAGTATCAGCTTGATCAAGTGAACAGGATCACCTGCAGTACAGCCTACAAACTACAAAAATACAGTCTACAAACCACATAAATTAAAATATGTTCAGTCCTTAAATCGTTGTTTATTTTGTTCACAAACCCTTTAACCTATCACTTTGGCAATACAATGTAACTATTTCATACCAATAAAGCTTCTTGAATTTAACTGAATTGTGTGTGTGTGTGGCTGTGTGTGTGTGAGAGAGAGAGAAGAGAGAAGAGAGAGAGAGGTGCAGAAAGTGTGGAAGTGGAAAGTTTGCGTGTGAAGAGAGGAGATGATGATGATGAGCTGCATAACGGACAGAAAGAGAGCGAGAGAGAGGAGGTGTGTTTGGACAGCTGAACCCAAGCTGTTCAGAACCTCTCACACACTCCATTTGACTCTACACACACACATACACACACTCTCTCTCTCTCTGTCCACTCAGCACTGAACTCTATGCTACAATACACTGTCCACATAAACAGCACTTTGCTAACATCAGCAAGATACAATACAGAGCAGCTTCTGCACTGAGAGACAGAGAGAGAGAAAGAAAGCTAGTGTTAAGCAAAGAAAAGAAAGAAAGAAAGAAAAAGGGCCCTGAGTGGCTCAGCGGGCAAAGACGCTACCACTATGATCCGAGTTCGAATCCCAGTCATGCTGTTTGCCATCAACAGCTGGGTCCCAAAAGAGCAAAAATTGGCAGTGCTCTCTCTGGGCGGGTAGATGGCGCTCTCCCTCTCCCTATCACTTTCACATTGCAGTGTCCGCTGGCTCAGGTGTCTACTGATTGGTCCAATCGGAGCTGGGGACCCTGTGTGCCTTCCTCCGAGCGCGTTACGCTCTCCAGTGACGGTGTATCAGCGGTGGTTCGAAAAGAGGCGGTGGCTGCATCACATGCAACGGAGGAGGCTTGTGCTTGCCTGCACCCTCCTAGAGTCAGGGACATTGCAAAGTAAAAGGGAGAGGCCTAACGGAGGGGATGGGCTAATTGGCTACCACTACATTGGGAAGGGGATAAAAATGGGCAAAAACCTAGAAATAAATTAAAAAAACTTTAAAAAAAAAAGAAAGAAAGATGATATCTTGAAGCATTTTGTGCAAAGGAAGAGAGGGACAGGACTCATTAGGACCCTGGTGTGTATTTCTTGTTGATGCCTTTGTTACATACAGTGATGTCAGTAACGTGTTACTTTTTCCAATCCAGTAATCAGATTAAAGTTACTTACCCAAGTTATTGTGCGTTACTATTTTTTTATCATTTTCCTTATATATATTGTGGCATAGCAGAGAAAGGAAACCCAGACATATTCAGCACCTCGCAAAACAGTCTCTTTATTACTGCCAAAAACAAGACTTAGCATAAAGCACACACACATGCAAATACACACTCTGACCCACTGATGTCCCCAACGTTACTGTATGTCTCATTAATGGTAAGTCTGCAAACAGGGGGTCAGTAAGTGATGTAAGATGACATAAGAAGATAACTATAAAACAATGACATTGGACTTCCGGTCTAGAGGATATAGTGAAAAGACATGCTCGCGACAGTCTCCCGGCGCTTTTATCTAAAAATCTCCTGATTTTCATTCATGTAGTACAAAACAGCAACATTGGACTCTAGCTTAATCCCACATTCGGATAGAACTGCAGTGCTGCCCACAAAAAACAAAGCTGAACAAGAAACAAAGAAGGCTACTCTGAGCAGCAAGGTAGCTAGCATGGGAGCTGCTGCTAAAGGCGAGGAAGAACCTTCCACGAGCAGGTTGGCAGAGTTACTGGAAAAACAGTGCGAACATTTGAAGGAAGACATGTCTTCGCTGATTCAGGAAACACTTGCTCCTATCAAGTTCTCATTAGAGGCTTTTCGTGAAATGCTAGACACAATGGGAAAGCACTTTGAAACTACAACAAGTGAAAACTTTGTGGCACTAACGCAGGCTGAGGTGGCTATCTCTGAACTGAAAGCAGCTAACACCGCGCTAACTGACAGAGTAGATGACCTGGAAAATCACTCAAGAAGATCGAACCTGCGCTTTGTAAATGTTCTGGAGGATACAAAGTGAGGAACCGACATGGTCACGTTTGTATCTGATCTGCTGAAAGAAGTCATGGGGGATCATGTCTTTCAAAAAGCTCCTGAACTGGAGAGAGCGCATCGCGCGCTAGCGCCCAAACCTAAAGAAGGTCAGTCGCCCAGGCCTATTGTCTGTTTTCACCACTATCAGGAGAAAGAGCGAGTGCTGCGGTGGGCGAGACAGCACCAGCTGCTGTACAAAGGGAAGCCTCTGTGGGTCTATCCAGACTTAAGCACTAACCTTTCTAAGAAGCGAGCTGCACATCTACGGATCTAGCATGAGGGAGAGAACCACAACTTTGACACGCCTGGAGATGCAGAAGTTTTTCTCCAACAGATTATCAAGGCCACACCCACAAGCCCTGGACAGCAACGCTAACAGAAGCTTTGATCTGAACTTGCTGGCTTGTTGGTGGGGTTGCCTTCAGTCCAAATATAACGAATTGGGTGTAATCTGAAGTTGAAGTTCTGTACGTCTGACTGAGTTCAATAGTAGTTGGTAATTTGATATAAATGCAAATAATTAGCCTTAGCTTTGTATGGTGCTGGTTTTCTATCAGTTTGTGAAGCAAGAGTCTCTGTTGAAATGATGTTGAAATGTACAAAATAGGAATGTAAATATTTCCCTCGAGCTGCCGGAACTCTCACAAGTAGGATATTAGTGTATAGTAGTATACACTAGTAGTAGTAGTATAGTAGTGCCTGTGTTCTAAAAATAGCTCACCATAGCTGTGGAGTCAAATTCGTGTGTAAATAAATTAAAATGAAAATAAATCAAATAAATTGAAACCAACAACATTGGAAAAGAGAAAATACTGTAAATATAAGAAGCACATGTTGTCATATGGGAAAATATTAGGAACCAATTAGATCGAACGCTGTTTAGAAAAAGGGGGGGGGGGGGTGTGATGCAGCAGCACCCTGGTGATTAGCGGCCAGAGAAGAGAAATCTCCTGTGTTTACACTCATCATGCTGCGACAGCACGCTCTCCAAAAAAGTCGCTCCATGCCGTTCAGACTAACTAACATACTGTACAGAAGTCATATATCTGCAAAGTCAAGACGCAGCCGGTAAGAGTCATTAAAGTGATAAAGGCTGTTCCTCTGAAGATGTTAGCGCTGTAGCTAAGCTAACAGTGCCTGCATTAACCTTTTAACCTTTGGACTCATAAGCATATTTACTTGTTTTAACAAATATGTTCATAAAGTATTAGAGCGCAGTAAAATGTTAAGAGCAGTTGCATTAAGCACTTTAACTCAATATTTTCTGTAATATTTTTTTCCTCTGTAATTATTTTAAGGTTTTTCACTTTGAAACATATGGCCTTAATAAAGGAAACAAAAGGAAAATCCTGATTTTCACTGAGTGAAAACCAGTTAATGAGATTTCCTGTATTTAGGTCTCTTTCAAGTCAGGGAATTCTGTGCAAACTGACAGTAGCGCCACTTGCAAGTGAGCTACATCAAATTTTTTGCTGTTATTCTTTTTTTAATTTACACTTGCATTGGTGTGAATTTGAAAATAACAATATAAAAAATAAACTTTAAAAAATGTTTCATATTAGTTTACAGCTAGCTTGTCTCCATGGCATCCGTTACCATGGAGACCAGCTAGCAGGTGTAGTGAAGGCAAGGAGATGATTTACGCCCAAAAAAATGGCAGAAAAAAGAAAGAAAACATAATTTTCACAGTGTGTCTCATTTGCGGGTCGACTGTGGTTTTGGCTAAGCAGCACCAGGTGAGTGAGGTGAGTGACGACACGAGTGACGCACTTCCGGTTCCTACAGTTTCGCGCGCTTAGCTTGTTTACGTTTAGCTGGTTTACCTGCTGCTGCTCAGAACTTTTAGAAGTTCTTCTTTAAACGCTTATTGTTTATCTTTTCTACTTACACAACCCATTTAATTGTACGTAGTGCTATTATTATTATTATTAAACTCGTTATTAATTATACACATTTCTTTCCCACTTCACTTCATGGTCACCGCGGAGGAACGAGCACTCTCCAGGCTCGGCACGGAGCTCGAGCAGCTGGGTTGCCAGATACAGCGGCTTTTGGAGAGGCAGTCGAAGCTCCAGCAGGAGAAGAGGAGACTCGAGGCGCCCCGCGACGCCTCCTACGTGGACGTGT
>BRDA01019669.1:6791-24058 GCA_036984385.1 Crenuchus spilurus
TTAAGACTATTGGCCTCTGGCACTTTGTGTGCGTGCGTGTGTGTGTGTGTGTGTGTGTGTGTGTGTGTGTGTGTGTGTGTGTAGAAAGACAGTATATGCATTAAAATGTGCTAAAGCTGCTTGCAGGGTTCAAACCCGCACTTTTCTTAAAATTCTTATAAATTCAGTAGAATGTGTAATACTCGGTTTGTGAAATTCTACAAAATTTCCGCTAAATTTGGCAGGACCCTAGTCATGAATTCGTACAGTGTAAATTGTGGGCAGACGTGGCCTTGTGGTTAGGGATTTGGTCTTGTGACCAGAAGGTCAAAGGTTCAATCCCCAGGCAAGTCATGACTGAAGTACCCTTGAGCAAGTCACCTAACCCTCAACTGATCCTAGTGCACCATGGATAGGGCTGCTTACTGCTTTGGGCACATGTTTTCAGAGCCTAGTGTGTGTTTCACTGACTGGTTAAATGCTGAGGTCAAATTCCATTGTGTACCAATACATTCTTTAAAAAGTTGGCTCAAGGATTCTTTATTTTTAAAATGGTTATATTTAGAACCATAAACACTTAAAGAACTCTCTGTGATCAAAGGGTTCTTCAGACCGGTAAATAATGTGCTGTAGATATAGAAGATTTTTTAAATAGTTCTATATAGCACCAAAAAGGGCTTTACTATTATAAGCTTGACCTTGTAACAATAGCGGAACTATTTTTGATGCTTTACAGAACCTTTGACAAAAAGCTACTATGCCTACAGCACACCCTTCATCAAACTGAAGAACCCTTTAATCATGCAACGGGTTTGTGAGTGTTCATCGTTCTATATACAGTATAACCATCTTATTTACAAAAAACATGTGAAGGACCATCATTTTAAGGGTGTAGAGCAACAATATATAACAGCATACAAGACAAATATTATCACCATTAACATGCCTAATGTATGTAAATCATGCTAATTTAAAGAAGTATGTCTGAACAGAAGAAAAGTGGGAGATAGACAGAGATAAAAGGAGGAATGAAAGCACTTAAGGTTAAAAGACTTTAACCAGTTTAAAGGGACTAAAACACTTTCACTTGTGACTACAGAGCGGAAGCACCTGGGTCTATACACAACACACCAACAGCAAACCAAATGGAATTAATGGTGTGTGTGTGTGTGTGTATGTGTGCGTGTGTTTGAACTTGTAAGCCAGTTGCCCAACAGCCAGCCAGTCCAGTTCACATAAACACTCTCCTGCCTGACTACAGCACAGATGCGGCTGTGTCTGAAGCACTGAATTCCAGGAATATGAGCTGAGGATGTGTGTTTATGGATGTGTGTGTGTGTGTGTGTGTGTGTGTGTGTGTGTGTGTGTGTGGGGTATAACAAGTTTTCATACACTGATCAAATTGTCTGCTGAACATTGTCTGCTGTGAAAAAGGAGAAATAACTGCTACTCATTCTGTACTTCAGTCTGTGTGTGGTATCAGAACCGTTCGCTAGCTTTTGTTGAGGTTTCTTAATGCACGTCTCTGTGTGTATTACAGCCGCTATGACACACAATGTGTGTATGCTGTGTGGCTTAGCCTGGGCTGAGACTGACTCGTGGCTGCAGCAGCTTGAGTCTGGCAGCCCAAAGTAAACAACTGCGTCCTCTCAGCCAGCTTACAGGAACGACTGTAATCGTCTAGAGATGAAGACAAGCATGCCCGAGCAGTGGCATGTCCCCAAAGCACCAAGTGCATATACAGTGCCTGTGCAAAGTTTAAGGCCACTAAAGTTTTGAGAAATGGTTTAATACATGTACAGGTGCAGGTCATAAAAGGAGAATATCATGAAAAAGTTGATTTATTTCAGCAATTCCATTCAATTATATATTCATGTATATTATATTATATTCATTACACACAGACTGATATATTTCAAATGTTTATTTCTTTTCATTTGATTATTATAACTGACAACTAATGAAAATCTCAAATTCAGTATCTCAGAAAATTAGAATATTACTTAAGACCAGTACAAAAAAAGGATTTTTAGAAATGTTGGCCAACTGAAAAGTATGAAGATGAAAAGTATGAGCATGTACAGCCCTCAATATTTAGTTGGGGCTCCTTTGGCCTGGATTACTGCAGCAATGCGGTGTGGTATGGAGCCGATCAGTCTGTGGCACTGCTCAGGTGTTATGAGAGCCCAGGTTACTCTGATAGTGGCCTTCAGCTCTTCTGAATTGCTGGGTCTGGCGTATCACATCTTCCTTTTCACAATAGCCCATAGATTTTTTATGGGGTTACGGTCAGGAGAGTTTCCTAGCCAATTAAGAACAGGGATACCATGGTCCTTAAACCAGGTACTGGTAGCTTTGGCACTCTGGCCACTAAGGGTGCTTTCACATCTGAAAATCCAGACCATGGTCTGATCCAAGGTTTGTGTGTTTGTTGCTTTCTATATATTTAGTGTGGTTAGGTTTGTGTTCACACTGCATTTTTGTGAGCGCACCAAAGACTTTTAGTATGACACGCCCACGTGCTGTCGTCATCACTTACATGCGGGTGGTCTTTCTACACTCAACTTTGTTTGGTTTCTAGAAGGAGGTATGTCTGATGCTTAATATACTTCTTTTATATTCCACCGCCACGGTTTCTTTAGTTTAGTTTAGGTTGTTCCATCATCCAATCATCTCCTTTCTCTCTCATCCTGTCAGAAGATAAGCTGCACGTTTCAGTATGTTTGTGAGTTTTTAAAGCTGACTTTTCACATGTTCATCGGACCAAAATTATTAAACATTTCATCTCCTCCTCACTCCATGTACTACCACAGCTCATTTCTGCTGCTGTTCTGGTTATTTTTCTTATTTTGTTGTTGTTGGATGTTGTTGAGCACCTGCGTCGACTTCCTGTATTTGCTCCAAAAGTCCGAACCTTCTAGAAAAGTGTTTTCACACTGCACACAAACTGGACCATGGTTCAGTAGATCCGGACCAAGACCACCTCTTTTGGTCGGACCAAATTTTGCTCCTTTGGTCCGGACCGTGGTTCGTGGCCCCTTTCACAAATACTGTTTTGGATCGGACCAAACTGAAAAGTCTGAAAGTCCGGACCAAACAATTGTAGGTGTGAAAGCACCCTAAATTAATCAGGTGCAACATTACAAAAAAAGAAAAAAATCACTGTCGTGATCTTTTCATATAAACTTTTAATTAAAATTGATTGTGTGCTTGAAAATCACAAAATACTACATAAACTTATTGTCCCTTTTGAAATTTGCCTTTGGCTTCAGCAGGTTTACATTTATTGTAGCCCATCTGTTATTGCATTTATCAGCCATCCTATACAACATCCATCAGTGTGCAAAGAAACCACCAATTGGGCATTGCTGACCATATTATTTGGGTGGTGCCTCATACTCCGCACAGCAGTGATGCCAGCATTATAACAGCATGCTAGTAAGTATATTCATGCACAGCAGCAATTTACGCATTCTACTGTCACTGTCTACACTGTGTATTACTGCAAACAAACAAGGAAAATGTTTTATAAGTCCTTCAGACAGACAATGTGTGTGTGTTTAAGGGGTGGAAGTGCTTGTGAATCTCTCATAACTTGCCCTCTCCTGAACTCTGCGCCCTTGGACTGATCCCAGCGACATGACGGCAGTGTTGGAGAGAACAGTCATTTGCTCTGATTATTCTGCCATTTTTGAGTTCTGATACAGTGACCCCGCGTGCCTGCCAGAGACACTCTCATGCGGTCTGGAACACGCATACTTGCCTGGCTGCATATTTCTAAGCTGCATGCTTCCAAAATCAATGGCGTTTAAAACACCATATCCGGCGCAGTCTACCGGTCGGCTTGGCTTTGGACTTGAGGTTACACTTTAACTCAAAATAACAGCTTCTCCAACAGTGACGCCTCTGATGTTAAGCATTTCGCATAGCCATGGCGGTTAATGATATACGACACTTGTGAAAAAGACCTGCAGGTTAGAATGACATACTTCTCACTTAACTTTTGCCGTCACATCCTCGAAAAGAGACCGCACCAGCAGCAGAATGAAAGGCCACCAATATAATTGACAGCAATTTACTGTAAGAAATCTTACACTTGAGAAAGAGAGGTAATGTATAAATAATCGCCAGCTGACGCTGCTCATGTCTACACTACTGTTCGATGGGCAAACATTTACTCTGGTAAACACGGGCCTGAAAAGCCCGAAGCAAGCACTTCAGAGAAGGGGCAAACTTCCCCTGCTTCCAAAGCAAATATGTACTTCTCACTGCATGTTCAACTTGTTGAGAGATAGCCAGTGAATTTAAAAGTCCACCGACTCCCATTAACCAAGGGCACATGTGGGCTTGTCCCGTCTGGTCAGGGGTCGATCTGGCTCGTTAAACATGAAAGCGCAGGAGTGTGATGAGCAGGGAGACAGAGCTCAACCTGTCACAGCGTAAAGGAATGCTTCACCCAGAAGCGCTAATGTGGCCAATGTGAATAAAAGCTAGTGGAGACTGGTTAGCATGCTCATTAAAGCAGAGCTAACAGGCCCCTGCTGGGATTCTCTCATTATTGGCAATGTTAGGATTTTATTACTACCATAGACAGGGGCACTAATTACTCAAATATGACTATTTAATATGATAAATACCAAGCCCTTACGCCATTAGCTTTATTGTGGTTAAAATTAGGGCTCAGAATAGGAACTGCAATAGTTTAGATCTGTAAATTGGATAAGAGTGAATGGAAGCTAAAAGTCAATTGCATTATGCTAACATTAGCATTATTAGCAATATTTTGTATTCTTGACAGAACCATTCCCTTAAATCCCAAGAGTCTCGAGTTATTTTGAACATCTTTAAATACTTTCTTTGGTATATTTTATAGCACAATACTCTCTTTAGCATTCATTTATGTGTTACATTAAATTAAAAATTATTAATATTTAGACCTTCACTAAGAGCTAAAATGTGACCCCACCAGGGAAAACCAGGCCAAAGTCACTGGGTAACTTATTGAGGTATTGTGTCAATAGCGTGTCACTCACATTAGCGACAAAACTTAGCCACTCGGTATTATTGCTGTAAATGAAAGTTAATAGTCTCAGATATCAATTGGAGTACACATTTTGATCAAAAACAAAACTTAAATTCACAGAAAAGTTGTTTTGAAAAAAAAAATAAATAAAAAAAAATAAAAAAAAGAATGACTTTGATCTGGTTTTCCCTGGCGGGGTCACAAATGAGAAGGTTCTTACTCGCTAATAAATAAATGAAGAGTTTATTTCAAATGAATACAAGTTGTTCATAAACATGGTATAAATTGTTCACTGGAGCTTAGCTCATGCTATCTTAGATGTTGAGTTACATTAATTTTTATAAATTGCTTTTCATCATTAACTAATCATTGTTTTTTTTACATTAAATAATGCTTAACACAGTTTTGAAGTACTGCTAATAGATACATTTCCTCACTGCCTATATGATATATTTTTTTAAGCATAAAAACACAAACATGCTTACATAAATTAAATATTGTATTAAATTACATAAATTAAATATTGCTTAAATATTGGATGTTATCACGGATTGTAAATGTGAAGGTATAATGGCAAACTTGACATTCAAATAAAGCGATATACAACTACTTACAACAAAAACTGTTTTTTTTGTACACTTTGTAGAAATGCTGGCAGGTCCAGCTGAAATGTGTGGCTTAATTGTGAGCATCTAGCCCCTCCCACCTTACAAATTTCACAGAAGCATAGATTTTAACATCAAATTTAAAATGAACAAATCTCTTTTTTTTATTTGGTCAAAAACTAGTCATTTCAAGACAGCATTTTCAAATGGAAGTTTACGGCAATGGTTACAGTGATGCTGGTATGCTGTGATGTTTTGAACCATGGCGTAATCTGCTACTCCTGAGGGGTAAATGGGATTGATATCATCTGTGCTCCAAGGAATAGGGCAAAAGTTCCCAGTCCTGCTCCTGAAGTGCACCCCAGTAGAAGGGTATCAAAGATGAGAATAAATTGCCTGTCAACAGTTTATGGTGTAGTATAAGTCCACTATATCTTCACTACTTCCACCCTGTCTCTCTGCTAATTAACAAATTAACCCCCACCTACCCCGATCAGGATTGTAGTGCAACTCTCTTGCAGCTGCATTAATCCCCATTTACCCTAAGATTACCAAACCAGGAGCGTGGAGGGGAAGGGTTGGTAGTGGGGGGTGAACGTCAGGTGCACCAGCACAGATTAGTGCTAATCTCCCGGCTAATGAAAGCAGGGGTGTGCACTGGGGCCCATGCCGCCTTTGAAGGCAGCTCAGCAGGGAGGAAATAAAAAGCATTCCCTCCTCCCTGGGGGCAGGAGTCACAGTCTCAACCCTGAGGCTGATAGGGTAAGGTTGGGATTAGTGAGTCCTGGTGCCCCCTCTACTCCCTATCTCTTGTAATTGAATAAAAAGTCATAGCTGAGTTCTGGCACAGTTATAGCAATCTGGCAGCCATTGCGGGGGCTGGGGGGGAGAGGTAGTCTGGGGCAAAAGAAGGTGCTCGGAAGCCTCTTACTTGGAGGAGATCCAGCGCATTTTATAAGGTCACAAAGAGAGAGAGAGAGAGAGAGAGAGAGAGAACAGGTAAAAAAGAGAGAGAGATAACCGAGACTAAGTGAAAGAGACTACAAAGCTTGTGTATACATCACTACAGGCTGCCGAGAGATGGAGACTCGCTCCCCTCTGCAAACTTGGCACAGACCGAAGGTCAGAACATCAAAGAACAAGTGAGAGTCCAGGACCCTTAGTGAGGCCACTTCAACAAAGCATCACCGCCCCATAATGAGAGACACTCCATTAGTAATGTAAATTCAACACCACCCCACTAAGCTAAATGACCCAAAACACTCCAGCAGACCGGGCTCCTGAAAGGAATGGACACATGGTGCGCTCAGCAGTTTTTGTCAGAGCTTTGCTGTCTGTCTTGGCCATGATGTGGAGACACTCTGACAGGCACGTCTAACATTGAACTAACAACCGTGCTCCGAGTGCACTGCTAACGGTGTCTGCAAAGCATCTCCTCAGCCTTACTAAACCAGCATCCTTCGAGTAGGATGTTTTGACATTTCTCCCATCTTCTGAAGTCATGCCTGGAGCAGATGTCCATTACTGATAAACGAAATACAATTTGTTGTCTTTGAATGATGAATATAATGGGGGAAAACACAATGGCTGACTCATATATCATCTGTCTGCTGAGCAAGCAGTCAACCAAGAGCCTACATATGCTATTATATTAACCATTACTGCAAGTGAATATCCATTTAAGTCATAATTACAAGTGAATATTGTCTTAAACCTTTTGTCACAGCAAAGGAAAAGGGTACTTCAGTGGTCAATGTTGAGCAATATTAGGAAAATATTAAAATAGATTTGGCAAACTAACTAGCCAATTATGCATAATTGAAATGCATAATTCGGGACAATCTCAAGACAGTTGTACCTCTCCAAATGCCTACCAGAGTATCAGTTCCTCAGACTTCAAGGGGGTCTGTAGGTTTGTCCCCATGCACTGGCTCCTGCACAGGGCACACCAGACATACAGAGATTACAACCCAGCCAAAGACATCAACCACTGCTGCTTGTTCTGTTACACCACCACTTTTTTGGCTTTACTCTACTTCCCTTTAGTCTGTCGGCCTCCAGTTCATATAGGCCACTCCGTGGTAAATTACCGCCTTTGTACCAGAAATAGAGTTGCATGGAGGTTTTGGAAGCCCAGTTCGTGGAAATCAAAAGTGCTAGTCTGTGTAGGGAGCCGGTGGAAAAACATGACCAGCAAACCAGTGAACGTAAGTGCACTGTCAATCAGAGGTGAAACTGACTGTGAATGTAGCAAAGGCCAGTTACATGCAAAAAATTGTAAAAATATTGCTGTTTGGAGAGATATATGCATACGGCTGACATGACCCTTGGACTGAACTGATCTTTCCCATCAAGTCTGTGAAGCTGGAAAGAGTGAAGAAAATGGTTCTGGCTAAACTGTAGCCCATCCGGACAGCAGATGGCATTGGCTAGAGGGAGTTAATTATCCACTATCTGCACTGCTTGGCATATTATTCACTGCTTCCTCACTGATGATTCACACACACACACACACACACACACACACACACAAAAACCTTTCCCCTGCTGAGTCTCCATGCGTTTGTCATCTAGTTCAAGCTCCCAAACTTGTCTGAGTTTTCAGTCTAACTCTGTCCTGATGCTTGTTTTTTCCCCAATTTCCCACATCTGTAGGCACTCTATCCCTAATCTCATTCTTCCCCCCAAATAAGCCTCAACATAACCTACTTCAGCTTGTCCTGAAGCTGAGATGCTAGGTCAAGGCAGTTGGGGCTTTACCCATCATCCACTGGGGGAAAACAAACAAGACCAAATATTGCTGTATATCAAAAATGGCATCCAAAGCCTCTGATTCACTAGAGCTTTTTTTTTGCATCAGCCACCTCACATCTCCCCTACGCCCCACTGTATTTTACCCAGAATTCCCTCCACCGCAAGCCGTCCTGCCTCCCGTAAACACAATTAAGTTGGGCAAAAGCCTCATAAGTGCCGCCTTACACTTGGTGGAGATGTTTAAGCCAACCTTGATAACACTGAGCTAATCTTGGAAAATTTAAACAAACAGAATTACGAACATTTCTAAACAGCACAAAGGCCAAATAGTCTATGAGAGCTGATTGCACTAATAGTCTCAGCTAAGAATCAACTTGCTGAATGAGATGAGAGAAAGGGGAAGAAAATCAACAGCAGTGGTTGAGTGTCCTGGGCGAGGTGAACAGAGGTTTGGATGGGAAACAAAGTGGAATGTGAGGCTTTACGCAGTGTGCCTGGACTCACAGCCTGCGGCGTCAGGGCTCCAATAAACACACCGACGGCACTTTCTAAATTCAGAGCCTAAATATAAAAGGCCCATGGTGTGGCTAGCCTTTTCTCAGAGTGTGATGTGAATATGGTTTCTACTGAAAGAAATACAGCAAGACATAAAAGAACAGGGCAGGAGTGCAGTATGTGTAAATAGACATGACTGAACCTCAAACTACTGAAAGGGTACCACTCTATAATAAGAGTACATGTATTAACAGTACTAAAGACTGTACTGAGCATTAAATGGTTAAGTCTCATTTACATATTCATTTATAAGTGGATTATAAAAATGTTTGCCTCTCAATGTTTGAGAAAACATGAACTAAGCTATAAGTAACCATTTATTGATGATACTCATGTACTCATTCATTTATCAGGCAATAAGACCTATACTAGTGTTAGCACTGATTGAAGGTCTATATTATCAATGAAATTAACAACTAAAATAGCTGCCAAAATGACTCTCCAAATGGTTGTTTCCAAAAGTGTTTACCCTCTTATTACACATAATAACAAAATTCCGTAAAAACATATAACTCTGCAAGATTTTATCCTAAAAACAAAACAAAACATACCCCAAATCTTAAACGGTTTACTTTTCAAATACATACAGTTTGAATCAAAATATGTTTTTAGATATTTGTGAGAGGAGCTTAAATAAGCAGAGACAAGTTTCTGAGAGCGAGTCAGACAGCTGCACACATTTTGACACTGTCTGTCATTCATGATAATGACACGGTAATTCCAGACATTCCATTGGTAGAATAGTGGCCCATTCCAGGATGGAATGTGGATGTGAACAAAGACATCTCACCTTTCACTCTTCTCAAATATTCAATCTAGGAGCCACTGAATGAGTCAAATACACCTCAAGTCACATTTGTGAAGCTTTAGAAATAAAATCGCAAACAATTTCTAAAAACTGTAATGACCAGTGTGTAGTGAACACCTCTGTTTATTCAGTTCTGAGCCCAAAAGTCTTGGCTAGAAATGTTTAGAGTGTGTGTTCACAATATATCAGCACATCTGAAAATAGGTTTTTGGACTCTAATTATCTATTAATTATCTTCAGAATATATTTATTATCTTTGGAAGTCTAATTATAGAGCAGATTTAATTAAAATATAGATTTTTGACACTCTTACTGTTTTGACACTGTTGTTGCTGAGTTAGTGCTGAACAAAAGCCTGTGTAACACTTTTTAAAAATATTTTGATGGGTGTAATTTATAAAAAAGCCAAGGCATGTCAGACTACATCAGAGTGTCTGAAATACCCTCAGACTCCAGGGGGGCTTTACTATTAGTACAATTTGACAGTTATTTGTAACCCTTAGGCTTTATTCACATTAAAAGTCCATTTGTCAATTCAGATTTTTTTACTCAGGTCACATTTGGCTGAGTGTCACACTGCATGCCCACAAATCAGATACATACAGGACTTGGGACCACATATGAAATTGACTCAAGCCTGAGTTGAAAAGATTGGATCTGACATGTCCACACAGCCCTGATGAAATCAGAACTGTCACATTAAGGCAAAAAAATCTGATTTGAGGCCTCGTAATGTGAACAGCCTTTTGCACATTGTGAACTTTGTTTCCTTCTCATAAATGCAATTGAAGAAGAAACTGACAAAATAGGGATTAGAACAAAGTCTACAGTATAAATAACATATGCTATCACACATTATTTCAATAAGAATAACTCACATTTGAAATACTGCTGCTTCTAGGTGACAACCTCACTAGCTGAGTAGGCAGAAGCTGTCTGGCTAGTTGTCTACAGGGAATTATAGCTGGACAATTCTTAACAAAAGGTGATGGAAAAATATACATATTGCCAGTCCTAGCAATGTCTAGCACTTGTAAAAACAGTGTCTGCACTGACTGGGTGGATATCTATAACACAGCTTGTAACCGTAGTTGTTTCTGTTGGTTTAAAGGAGCTTCACCTCTCCTCCTCTGGTCCTCTGGAGAGTGGGTTTGTGTTTTTCTTCTCCCTCCCCCTCTCCTGTGGGCCTCTTATCTTTTTCTTTCATTCCCAGCCAAGCAAGTCCTCCCAGGTACTGTCTGGGGGAGATTACGTAAACCTGACAGTGTGTGTGGAGCTGAATGTATTGGGCAAGCCATCCAGGAAGGTTCCTCTCGCTTGCTAAGGTTAAGTGCTTTTCACAAAAGCCCTCATGACCCACCAGCCGGTGGCCTCACAGACCCTACACGTCTCTCTCTTTCACCTGTGCCCCTGCTTGGCCAACCCCTGTTACCGGAAAAACACCTCGCTCTTTCACAGCTTCAGTCCTTTTGTGCTTCACAACAGGCTTTAAGTGTTCCCCTGATGAGGTTACCTCCACACTATCACTCCGACGGTAATTACAGATGCTCTTGGGAAGTTACTTTTTAGCTGAGGGATTATGCAAATGACTCCGTCAATAAAGGTTAAGTGTCCATTACGGCTGAGCCAATGATGGCTTTGGGGGAGAGGCAAACCGCGAAGCTTTTATCAAGGTGGGAGGATCGAGTGAGAGCAGATAAAAATCGACTCACGCCTGCAATCAAGGGCTTTGTTTGACTGACAGTAGGATTACAGTAAGGTGGAGAGTGAGCGTTCTGTTCCATCTGCACACACATGCATGTTTTTGTGGAGGCAGTTTGCTCACGGCTTTGTCAAAACAACATTATCCACAGGATATTAGAGGCATTCAGCATGAATGAGTAGCAGTCAACACAATTCTTAAAGCTACTTACACAGGGGATCAGTCACTGTACGGATGAGAAGATTCAAATCTTACCTGTAAAGAGAGAAAGAGAGGGAGACCTCATTAACAATACTGTATATACAGTAATAACTAATACCTTACACGACACTTCAGATTGTTGATGTTTTTTTAGTGCTGTTTGCTTAAAGCAGGCCTCTCATTTGTCAATGCTGCTCAGACACAAATGCTTAAAACTGATGGAGAATACAGTGAATATTCACAATCACACAAACACATAAGTAAAATAATTATGCTGTAGATTATAAAACAAGAAAATATTATGCCAAAGTTTAGATACTACTGATCAAATGATGTTTTCTTAATTCTAATAGTCTCTCCTGTCTATACAGAATTTTAGTGGGAAATATAAAATATAAATTTGCACTATAACTTTTGTAAATGCTTCATATTTCCCCATATGTGAAAGCTAGCAAATAAACAGTAATTGTACATTAAAATTAGGGATCCACTGAATATTCGGCAATTTCGGGTGAAAAAAACAAACAAAACAAAACAAAACACTGTGTGTTGAATAAATCAAAAGACCAAATAATTTATAATGAACAATGACTTTTAAAGACATTCACAATTCACACACAAAGCCTCCATGTGACTTACATCATTCATTTTAGCCCTTTTCATGATTTTAGTTCATGTAATGTAACATACAGGCATCCTCATGAAAATGTATTCTTTATTATTCATGAAGATATTTATTTATTATTTGTCTTGTGTCATTTTTCTAATATTTATATACAAATATAAAAAATAATCAATTAAACTCAAGTTATTAAACTTAGAGATGTCAAACTACCTTATCAAAATACAGACATTCATTCCTGACTAACTACAAGGATTATTGGTCCGGTATTCAGTATTTGGCCAAATGTTTCATTTTGTTTGGTTTCAGCCAGAAATGTTAATTTCAGTGCATCCCTATTTAAAATGTGCAGAAGTGTGTTCTCTGTAGAAGATGTGTTAAACAACTCAATTTAATGATGCACGTCCAAACTTTTACGTAAGAATGTACTGTGTGCAAACTGGAACATCAACCACCCATTGTGAAATCAATCAATCAATCAATCAATCAATCAATCAATCAATCAATCAATCAATCAATCACTACATGGCTGCATGATAATATCATAAGAACAAGATCTTTGACAAACCACTTTCTGATAAGATTTGGATTTTACTGCTAAAACAAATCTAAATATGAAATTGTTTGCATTTCTAAAGAATTACTCTGAAAGATATTTCAGAAACTGATGATATTATAGACATATACATAAGCAAAATTACCTTCCAAAAAAGATTTTCAACTACCGTTTCAACTAAGACGTTTTTGTTTGCTAATGCAGAAATAATCAGAACATTAGGTCACATCATGTTACAGTACAGGGCACATAATTAGGCCTGGTGTAACTGGAATTAGTTGCAGAATGGGAAACATCACTAGTATACAGTTTTGCCATATCGTCTACTCCACATAATGTGTAAGAAAATGTTTTCTGTGAAGACAAACAAGTGAATCATCCATCTAGAAAAATATTCACAGAGAAATACCCACAAAATGGCCTTGTATGGTTTTTGAATTTTTGAAGGCACAGTTTCCTCGGGGTGTTCCTGCTAAAGTGCTGGTACTGTAACAGTACAGTACAGTAAGGGTGCTGCGTTGCCTTATTTGGTGTGTACTGGCTATGTTTAATGACAGAGATCTTCACAACGTTGGCTTTAATACTCTAGACTCTCACACAGACAGACACTAACACACACATACATACTCATCATATTGATTATCTTTTTTTTTTTTATGGAATTTTCCATACACTCAAACACAACAGAGCTGTTTAAACATTGTATTGTTCTCTTTGCCTCTGCAGAGGTATACTATAGCCAATACATCTCCATTCCCTTAAGTCTAGAATATGTAGGTCTCACAGGATGGCCAAGTTATGTCATGCAGAAAGGCTGAGTATATGTACTGTATGTCTGAGAAGAAGAGATAATCACTCTCTCTTCAAGCTCACGGGGCAAAGGTGAAGTTATCCAGGCTCACTGTGGTTATCTAATGTCTCCATCTGTACATGCACTTTCACAAAAAGGTTAATCTTAGCAACAAATGACAGTAAGATCCTGACAAATTAATACAACTGGTCAATGCTGCTCTGGTCTTTGTGAACTTGTGTTTTAACAACACTGCTGAATTAGATTAACAGAATGATCATTCTACACACATACATACATACATACATACATATATAGTTGTATTTAACTTCAACATGCATAGTTAAACCTGTATTAATACACATTTTCGATGACATTGTGCAGTGCCAGTGCTGCAGGTAGGGCTGCCATGATTAGTCACGATTATGTCAACTATTAAAATAGTTAATAGTCGATGCATCATTTTTTTTTTTTTTTTTTACTTTCTTTTTCTCTCCAAACCGCTGTGTCTGCCTTTTTGTCCTTGACGCACATGCGCAGTCGTGGTAACCAGGGTAGGCTGTGGATGACGTCACAGGACGTTATACGGACAGGCTCATCATGGCTAGCCGGCAAAGGAGCTCAAAAGTGTGGGATCATTTTAAGAAAATGTAAGAGAAACGTGTGCAATGTAATATCTGCAAGGCAGAACTTGCCTTCCATGGCAGCACAACTGCGAGCACGAGCACCTGAAAAGGAAGCCTGTTGTGGCTGATTGTGACAATGATGAAGAGGGGCAGTCATCTCGGTAAGCTAAATTGCTAGTTAGCTGCTAAAATTAGCGTAAACAGAGAGTTAACTTGCTGCTTACTCATATTTATAGCTGTAAAAGTGAACATTAGCGATGACGATTTGATTCATTAGCCTTAGCACAGATTCATGTGTTTTCTGTAACGTTATAACAGTCATGTGTTTGAATAGCAATGCAAATGTTTTCTAACGTTAAGTTTCAGTGCTACGTTTACACTTTATGCTAAACAGTTAAATAATTGTTTGTTGCAACAAGCTGCATATTTCATTAAAGGTTTAATGAACTATGGTCTTAATTGTTTTTATTTTTAGTTAGCATATAGCTGAAATCTAATGACGGTTATATAATAGCAGCTGCATTCTAGTGCAATAAGCTGTATGTTTTATATTCAATTAACGTATGATCCGATTAGTCGACTAATCTTAAAAAAAAAATAAAATAAATTAAATTGGTGATTAGTCGACTATAAAAATAATCGTTTGTGGCAGCCCTAGTTGCAGGTATAGATTTCCTGATGATATAATGGATTCATCTTTCAGGTACTGTTTGAATTATTGACTATTAATTAAGCATTAATTGACATTACTGCCACTACAGTCTGTGCAAGTGATTTTTCCGTTTTACATTACAACAAAACTAAATATCAGGATGCGTGTATGTACATTATGCTGCAGTACAATAATGTATTATAATCTGTTGTAATGTCTGTGTTTTTAACATCGTGGGTGTGGAACTGAAGACCAGAGTCCAGCACTGGTTTCCAATATCACCGTCGTGACACCACCTTAACTTATGCTTGATGCTTGAGCAAGAAAATCACCAAACTAAAAGAATCCGGCCCTTCAGGACTGAAGATCTAACACTCATTAACATTAGAGTCATATTTTTTTAAAGAAATAAAATCATATTTAATTTTATAAATATGTAAAAATTGTAGCCTCTGAAGAGGAATGCTTAAATCATTCAACACAGGTTTAGTGTTTCTTTTCCCTTCAGTCAGACACTGAAGGACAGGACAGGATACAGTAAGCATTCACAGGTCCAGGCCAGTGGCCAGTCTTTGCATACCCATACCGCTGCAGTGCTGCACGGACGAGCAGTGTGTGGAATGGAGACATGGCTGGCCGGCGCGCCACGTCTGTCTACAGGTTTAAATTTAGCCACGATCAGCGCTATCTCGGAGCGAGCGCTACACCCAACCATCAAGAGGGACATTATCATTCCTTAACCTTTCCACCGCAAGAGATGCTACCAGGCTGAAAGCACTACAAACACAAACCAAGAGCCAGAAAATACTGCTTGCTTTGCTTAAACTTTCCTGGCTACAAAAGTGGCCTTTGTGAGTCACCCACAGAGAGAAGAAAAACTCGTCTCATAATCTAGAGCCCTGTAACTAAGTGAATATAACTCAGAATTAATGTTCTGTTAGAAGATGACAAGAAAGAAGCCATTTTACTATGCTGTACAGAGCGCAGAACACCTCTGCTCAGATAAGTCTGCAGAACAACATATAAACAATTTCACTCTGTCTTTTCTGGAAGCTCTTCCCATCAGAGATCACTAAAGCATTTGGCTAGAAACTATTACCCGTTTCCTGGAGCGGTGTTGTCAGTCTGCTGGTATCTCTTCTATAATTGCTCCTTATTATTCGGGATAAGGATAAGTCTGAGTGATGTAGCAAGGCTGCTTCACGTGTACACATTTGGACGTGATTTCAGCTCTTATCTCACTTTCTCTGTTTTCTCCAAGTGTGAAAGAGAGAGTGTGTGTCTGAGTGTGTGTGTTGCGGAGAATAAAGTAGGCCCTGGCTCTAGTCTGGCCTTAACAGACTCAGTGGAGTCAACGCAGCTGTTTCTGTATGGCCACAAAGGGGAGCTTTTAATTGGTAGTGAATGCAAGGACAGAGGCTTTCAATTTGGTCAGCGCTGTGGAGACACGCACTGCTCGAGCAGAGTGTGTGTACATGTGTTTATTCATCTTATACTAATCCCCTACCCTTCATCCAAAAGAATCACACAGAGCAAAACACAACAAGTGTCAACAACTAGGGTTGTTAATGATGGCGTCCCAGCCATTAAAGGTTGTAAAACAAGTGTTACGACACAAAAACTACAGCAAAGATTCATTTCTGTTTTTCTCTTGTCTGAAACTCTGTCTCACTCTCAAGGCAATAGGTCGTCTGACTGCACTCTTGAGTTTTGGAACGTGGTGGGCCAATGGGGGAGGATTTTACAAGCCCTGTCTATTTATAAACAGCTGTAATTGTGTGATAACCAGCAGGCTGAGCAGACAACGTGACGCAATGTTACACCCCATGACCAAATCACCCCACCCCCATGCTCTCCTTCCCCTTAGACTAAACCAAGGACTCCGAAAAACAATGGAAAACATCGCATGAGCAGAATTAAACAGCAAGCCAAACACTAGGGTCATTTTTCGATTCGCTAACGCGCAGCCCTGGCAGATAGTCATATGGAGTTCATTTAAGCACTGCTGTAGGTAAGAGAGAAAGAAAGGGGGGAAAGGAAGTCCAAAGAGTCGGCCAAAGAGCCGCAGATAACCAAAGCTCCAAATAGAAGAGTGCGTAGTTTGATTTAAAGTTTCTGTGGCAAAGGAAGAGGGTATGTTCTTTAAGTGCCCAGAGAGTGTGAGCCACATGCAGGATTAATAACTTAATGAAGCCCAGCAGTCAAGTTATCTCTCTCTCTCTCTCTCTCTCTCTCTCTAAAGTATGGGATTGTTTAGCCTTCCTGATGAGCTCAGTCTGTTAACCCCCCCCCCACCCCCCTGAAGAAACACACACACACAGTTTTCAAGGACTGTAAATAAGACACCCTCAGTGTCCAAGTCACTGCCTGGCCACTCAAACAGAGCACCTTTTT
>BRDA01019669.1:24068-45435 GCA_036984385.1 Crenuchus spilurus
TTTTTCGATTCGCTAACGCGCAGCCCTGGCAGATAGTCATATGGAGTTCATTTAAGCACTGCTGTAGGTAAGAGAGAAAGAAAGGGGGGAAAGGAAGTCCAAAGAGTCGGCCAAAGAGCCGCAGATAACCAAAGCTCCAAATAGAAGAGTGCGTAGTTTGATTTAAAGTTTCTGTGGCAAAGGAAGAGGGTATGTTCTTTAAGTGCCCAGAGAGTGTGAGCCACATGCAGGATTAATAACTTAATGAAGCCCAGCAGTCAAGTTATCTCTCTCTCTCTCTCTCTCTCTCTCTCTCTCTCTAAAGTATAGGATTGTTTAGCCTTCCTGATGAGCTCAGTCTGTTAACCCCCCCCCCCCCTGAAGAAACACACACACACAGTTTTCAAGGACTGTAAATAAGACACCCTCAGTGTCCAAGTCACTGCCTGGCCACTCAAACAGAGCACCTTTTTATGGTCCTTCAAATACAAAGATGGCCTTTTTGCCACTCCAGCGAGTAGAGGAAGAGAGTCTACTGGTATGTCAACACTAGCTACAAACAGACTGACCAGAACACATGCATAGCTAGCAGTGAGAGCTGAAATAGAACCTCCATATAGCAGCTCAGCCTGCACACCAAAACACACTTACAGCAGGTTTCCGGTACATGGATCTATTCTAGTGTTACTTCACTGCCTCACAGAGGTGTCAAGTAACAAAGTACAAATACTTTGTTATTATACTTAAGTAGAAATTTTGGTTATTTACACTTTACTGAGTAATTATTTGACGACTTTTTACTTTTGTACTTACTTACATTTTCATGCAGTTATCGGTATTTTCTGCTCCTTACATTTTAAAAACAGTCTCATTATTTCTACGTATTTCATTTCGGTTTATCATTCAGAAAACATCCTCTCCAAATAAACTGAGCCATCCAGAAAGAGTGAATTTGACTGTGTTTGGATGATAAGTATAAACATACCATTCTGATACCCTATTGGTAAGCCATCCATCACACCTGCAAGTCACGTGTCTCATCACTCTCCAGTAAGCTCAGTACTACACATATATGGTCTCCTAATATATTTAAACAGGAAGCCAGTACATCCCAAAAAATCAACATTACCATTTTAATATAACATTATAGTCATTACGACTTTTAGAAAAAATGTATTTTGGGGTTGGGGGGTGGGGTACTGCACTATATGCCCCTGTGGCACAGCCTAAGTTTTGGCATTTGTTTTCCTTACATTACTTTTACTTTTAAACTTTAAGTCGTTTTAAAACCAGTACTTTTGCACTTTTTCTTGAGTAAAAAGCTTAAGTTGATACTTCAACTTCTATAAAAGTCTTTTGAAACCCTAGTATCTATACTTCTACCTGAATAATGAATGTCAATACTTTTGACACCTTAGCTGCCTCACCAGTAAACCTATATAAAATGATTTAAATGAATCAGATGCTAGTGACATCACAATTATGGATATTGTGCTTCATTAAAGACTACTTACCTTTAAAATAACAACCGGTTCTCCAACTTTGAGATTAGTTACCACAAAATGTTAAGGCTTTTAATAAATAAACTTGGCCAATTTCAGACTTATGTTAGTGTTCGTTCATTATGATGAGTAATCATTTTGGTGGAAATGCTGCTTTAGCATGCTGCTGAATTATGTGACTGGGATTCAGATAAGCGCCAAAAATGGCCTGGAAACTATTGCTTCTCCAATCCAGCTTAACCTAACAGTCCTGACCTCAACACTTCACACATCTTTATCAGTCCCTCATTTACCATTTGGACACTAGTTCGAATGCCAGCTTGGAGGGGAAAAAAGCTATGGCTGCTGTGTTCTTTCCTTAAACAGATGATATATTGACAAGCAGAGTCTGAAAAAGAGATGGAAGAGAAAAGAGCAAAAAGAAACGGGGAAGGAGCCCGTGGGAGCTCTCCGAGTTCTCTGCGAGTGTCTGTGCATGGCTCATGCCAAGAAAAACAAGGCCTAAGCAAAGGTCTGGAATCTGATTTCAGCAGAGAATCAAGGCAGGAAACAGTGTTCCTCTGGGGGAGGGGTGGGGGATGCACAACCATGGAGTTGGCCCAAGCCTTCTCTCTGCAAAACCTCTCTCTCTTTTCTTTCTCTCTCATTCTCTCAAACATTGTCAAAGCCTCTCTTTCTTCCCCTCCCTCTCTCTCCCCTTCTCGGTTACCAGGCCTGGGTCAGCACCACGGTCCACTAGCACAGCTCTGTCCATTCTCTGACTTTGCTCGCTCCTCTGAGGGACCGGGGACTCTGGCCAAGGGCTTTGTCTGGAAGGTATCTCCTTTCACACTTGGGCTTGTGTCACTCTGCCAATGAGTGAAGGCCAATCAGAGCCAGGGACCTCTGTGTCATCAGGAGGTCATGCTAGTTCAGGATAACCATGCTAGCTAAAGAAAAAAAGGCCACTATCTCCATCTGGATCGGATAACCATCGCGGTTGAAAAGGAGCCCAAGGGTTGAGACTTATCAAGGCCCACTGATGAATATCTGCTGCAGCAGAGGTAGATTCTCGCACGTTAAAGCTTGTATCCTGGCTGGAGGTTGCTGGCTAGAGGAGCCGTCGCAGTAAAGGAGGTCCAGCCCCTCCATTCTGTGGCCTAAATATGGGAGTAATGATGCCAGATGTGACCAATCAAGCCCATAAAGAGCCAGGTCTGCTGTGGGCCCAATGTGCAGCTGCAAATACAGCTGTGCTGTGCCTCCTTCCCTCCTCCCATCCCTTAATTTTTCTCCCTCCCTGGTTTTCTCCAGCTTTCCTCTTCCTTTCGCTTGTGCTAATACATTTCAAGTCTGCCTGAACGCTATGTTAGCAGCATATCACTTTGACAGTGGATTTAAGCAAAATGTAGTCATTATGGTGACTTATGCATGCACTGAATTTGATGGTACCCTCCAGAAAGCATTTGCAGAAGCCATGGAAATAGCATTAGCAAAGCAAGCAATGGTGGATCACTCCTTCCGACTGGCAGTGATATGAGGTGTCAAAGATGTCAAAGCCAAGACCATCCACTGGGTGACAGTGATGAGGTGAAAAGTCCATCCAGCCCAAGGGTGACAGCGGGGGCGCCAGATCAAGTGCATACAGAAGAAACACGTTTTCTATCACTACTTCTGTTAACACATGTAGACATCTTCTCAGACCTGTCAGACTGAGGGATCGCCAACAACACTATCGACTTTTGAATGCTGAAGAGCAACAGTGTCTAGCTAAAGGATTGAAAATGAACCGGCCGTGTGGGTTTATGCACCGTGATCCAAGCGGAATTCACGACTGTAGATCATTTTCAATTCACCTTCGCAACATTAGAGCCTGAGACTTTGTCCTGCTGGCTTGAAGTCCTCATACAGAAAAAAAAAGTACTTAGCAGTTTGTGCAAGAGATTTCTCGCATTTTTTTCCCGTGAGAGCTGACGCAGTAACACCAATGCCGTACAAGAGCGTCTCTGTTCAGGCTCGCTGAGGAGGAGCTAGGCTTCGCTAGGCTCCAGGCTAGCATGAATGTGGGCATTTAAAAAGGCCTGCGCATGGACCAGGCCTTAATTAAAACCCCATGTTCCAAGCGGCGTGCTGGGGGGTTGCAGCAGCATGCCACTGGTGAAGATCACATGCTATAAACAAACATGGGACCTCAAGTAAAAAATCTGTCTCCAAGCTAGGGGTATGCTAATCACATATAATGGGAGTGAGTCTACCAAATACACACACACACACACACACACACATTCCTTCTCTGCTCTTCTCATTAGATCTTTGTCGAGTTCCTTCCAGCAGATTCTACTTTTCTAAACTCACAAAAACCAGCTGCAGCTGTCTGCGCACTCACGCACCTTCCAAACGGCATGCTAATACAGTATTAGCGGATTTAGGACAGGAAGGGGGCCTTGCAAAGGCTAAACACAAGACGTTGCTGTTGAGGTAGTTCACTAAAGTAAAGAAACTCTGGTGAAGGAACACAGATGGTGTGCCAATAACAGAGGCTGACTAATAATAAAATTTGTTAATGAGCAGTCAGCAGGCTTCTCAGATGTTCATGAGCGTCACGCATGCCAAACGACTCTGCTGTATTGCTGGAGGTTATCAGCATAAATCTACCAGGCAAGAGATGCACATGGATAAAATTACACTGCATGCCAGCATGCCAGCATACCCTCTTCAGAGCTATTGGTTTCCCTGTGTTGCTGATTGCAGCCTGGGCCTCAAACTCAGAAGAACTTCAAGGAATGGCAGCTCATTACCCATGTCAAATTACATCCACATATATTACACATCTCGGAAATCTGATATATTAAAAAAGAATAGAGATCTACAAACAAAACAGCGGAGTCATGATTTCATAACATGCACAAGGAAGCATCCTTCAAAAAACACTACAAAGGACTTCAAGGGTCAGACCAGAAGATATACAATGACAGGACTACAGATGCATGCAAAAGCCCAGGAGGCAAGTCCTAAAGTGTGCATGCTGACATTGTGCAACCAGAATTAATCTCTCTCACTTAGGAACAGGATATTAAAGTCCGAACAAAAACATATTTAAATGTAACAGAGAGTCTAACATCTACAGTTTATTAGCTCTTGGACAATTCAATGACTTCTGTATCTGAGAATGGATTTATTTGTACTGAGAAAATGTGGTCAGGTCTGCATGTCCTCAAACAAGTCAGAGCAGCTGAAAAGCTCAGCTGGTTGGTCTGTTGTAGCTTTCTGAGAAGAGTAGACAATAAACAGAGGTTTGGCCATGTTCAGTGCAACAAAAGACCTACCACACCTCAATCTGAAATCACAATAGACAGCGTGAGGATAAAATGGCAATGAAGATGTAGAAGAATCAGGAAAACAAAACGCAGATGAAGCACAGGAAGAAGAGGGTGAAAAAGAAGCAGGAGAAGAAAAAGCAAAAGGAGAAGCATACACAGAAATACAATGATGGCTTTCAGAGACTGGGAATGGAATATGAAGAGCGGTGCCCTGCAATTTGACCCTGTAACCCTAGTTCAAGTGTCAGCAGAAGACTCTTTCAGAACATTCCTCTACTTAAACCTCTCAAGAACATGGTAAAGGAAACACTTTGCAACACAGCTGAAAAAAAAACTAGTAAGAAACACTTTGTCCGGAATAAATAATTTTTTAATATTAATCTTGCAGCAACACACAGATGATGCTTTATATTCTGCCACAGAAAGCCAAGAACAGATACATGCAGAGTTCTTTCTATGGACTGTGAACTAGGGATACACTGAATATTCGGCAACCAAAATTATTTGACTATTTGAATAAGTAAAAAGAAAATTAGGTTATTAATGACACTTAATTTTTTCACAATTATGCTTTTCCTCACCAGTTAACAACACCAGCACAGTTACAGTTTAGTGGTGAAATGGAAGAAGACAACAAACTACAACCACAACCTTTACTAAACTACACTTCTTATGATGAATCCAGAATACAGCCGCTTAGCTTTGTGTTTACCTGACGGCTGCAGTGTTATGGACCGTCTCACAATTACCAGAAGAAATGGGAAGTGTTTCTGTGTCTGTAGCCAATGACACTCACATTAAAACACACTAAACACCCATGTGGCTTACATCATTCATTTTTTAATTAAGTATTAGTAATAATGTAACATACATGCATCTTCATATATATTCAAATATTATTGTCTTGTTCTGACATCAGTTTTATATTCAAATATAAAAGACTAATCAATTAAATTCATGTTATTAAATGTAATGATGTCAAACCAGCTTATTTAAATAGACATTTACTCCTGACTAACTACAAGACTTACTTTGGGAAATAGTTTACTTACTAATTTATAATCACTTATATAAATGAAAAGCCATGTTCAGTATGTTGGCCTTTGGCCAAATGCTTCATTTTGTTTGGTTTCAGCCACAAATGTTAATTTTGGTGCATCCCTAATGGCAATTTGTGCTGATAATGTACACAAACTGTGAGTGACCAAGAATCTGGGTCAAGAAGCACTGTAGAAAAAGCTCTGAATCATTTTAAGAGCACATGTATAACAAACTGCATCTCTTCACATTGAATGGTTAGTTTAGCCAGACTACATAACTGTGGTCTTCAAATGGTTATTAGTTTATATCTACAACATGAATTCATATGAACTTTGAGGAAAATGCCTCTCAGTGTCTGCTCACAACAATCTGTCCAAAAATGAAGTTGACTGAATCTAAAATAAATGATGTTGATGTACCATCACCACGGCCAAAAATAAGACCATCTGTTTCTCCTATTAGGAGTGACTACATCCAGCACCAAGATGAGCTGGACTCCAGCTGGACTTGAAGCAGAAGTTCGGGCTGTAACTCTGCCTTCCACCCAGACCAGTGGAGGCAGACCGCAGGAGAAGTCGACTCAGCAAATACGTAAATCACACTATTAAAGGCAGAAAAAACAGCTAAAACAGAGTACATGTATTTTCCTTGCACATTATTGTTTCCATCTCAAGCTGTGGAACCTGCTGAAAGAAGGAAAGGGGCTTGTCTGCTAATGAAATTAGAAAGGGTCATCTGTGCACACACAACTGCTAAATGATTAGTCACCTTCACAGACCAGGCCAGGTTAGATTTATGGAGTCCTCGGGGGGGTAAGGGTGGATTTTTTGTACAAATCTAAATCATAACTGTAACTGTGAGACTAATTGGGAGAACAGAAGTCTGTCTGACTGATGAAATGCTTTTTAGATACAGTCTCTAGGTATCAAGACAGCTACATGGCTACAAGCAGTCAGCATGGCCCAGTAGCCTACGGCACATTCCAAACATAAGAATGACTGTGTTATCGTCTTATCTCCTGTGGCTATCTGAAGCTAGCAGAGGAATGGGAAGATCACAGGCAATAACGGCACTACTTAGCTGGCCACATTCAGACTAAATGGAGGTACAGTAATATCCTTTGGCAAACAAATGTTATGGATTTCTGCAATAAAAGAGATGCAATTTGCTGCATGTGGAGGCCTTTATGCTCTTATCTAAAACTCATTTTCTCAGTCTTTGATAAATTAATTCTGCATGGGAATCTACCACTTGACATCATGCCTGAGTAAGGGCTATTGATATGTCTATTCTGCAGGTGTGTATGCAGCAAACTAACTGTAACTCGAACACTGAATCAACCTTGAAAGTGCACAGGATATGTTTCTTATACGCTATGAGTCATAACTCACAAAATAAGTACTCAAGAAAAAAAAAGCTTTTCATTTCTGGCCAAGTGTGCTGACCCACCCTGAATTCAGGCTTTTCCAGGTCCAGGGCGTTGGAGAAATTTCCCTGCAAAGCCCTGAGACTCACAGCCCGGTCCCAGAGTCCCACCTCCAGTGCTAACTGGACAGCATGTGTTGGCAATTTGCAGGCAGTTGATGTTGATTAGTGTGGGCATGACATCTCTGGACCTCAGCTGTGGCTGTGTACGAGGGGACGTGTCCCCTCAATTAGCTGTGGCATGTTAACAGATCAGGATTTACAAGACCTCCAGAAACACCTTAGGCTGTGACACAGAAATGAATAATCTGCCCATTTAAAAGCGGATTATCACAGTGCAGGTGTAAACAGCTAAGGATGACTCTGAAAAACATACTGACCATTCAAACTGAGACTCAAGTTTTGCAGACATATTAACAAAGTGTTAGATGTATGGTGACTTCGGAAAATAATAAAGGAAAGTGGTGAAAACCAATGAAGATCTGTTTGAGACCTAGTAGTCAATGTAACTACCACTCAGACAGAAAGGACTTGTACCCACCCAGTTCTCCAACCTCGGTTATTATGTCCACTGAAAATGGATGAGGTCTGATTCACATGGGAAAGAGGCAGTCACATGAAAGTGCCGACCCCCTCCCATCTCTTAGATGTGATAATGTCACATTAAGTCATCCACAGCTGTGAGGAGCTTCGCTTCCTCTGGCTTTAAATTCACTGTTTGGTGTACTCTCCAAACTGCTTTGTTTGGATGATAAAGGGTATATGATGATTTAATCAACTGAATGAATGTGACATTTTGGTGGAAGACTGATTCTTGACAGACTAAAAGCATAAACGTCTGATCTGGTTCCCATTCAAGCTGTTTGCGTGAGTGTCGGCACCAGCAGTCGGATCATGGGAACCTGCTTTTGCAGCAGAACATCAAACAGCTCCACTGTCTCCCACTGGGGCTCTGTTTGGCTCTGAAGTGGACCGAGCCCCAGTTGGCCTCTTCATCCTCTTAAACGATTTCCTCTTTGGACAGTGCTTGGAGAACACCAGCCCAGTCTATGGGGACCAGACTGCAGCCTGAAAGTTGCATGGCGTGAAATGTCTCCAAAATGTCTCAGTGTACTATAGTTCATGCTCGAAACAAAAACCCTTAGTGTGGGCAATTTACTGATATATGATAGCATCTTCAATACTGTTGACAAATGATACATTTTATATTGTAATAGTGGGGAGGGGAAACCTACACTGTTCATTTGCATACACATGTCCAACAGTGTGAAGGCATCACCCCACAAGTCAACCACAGTTACAACCGTGTTTATGAAAAGCACAAAGTATAAAATTTGGAGCTGGAGATGCACTGATGCATCATGAGGTACATTGTGAGAAACCTTATTCACTGATTTGCTGAAAAATTTGGCCACTGGAAACTATTAGCCAAACTGAAAGATCTCAGTGATTCTGATAAATGGACATCATCCATACTATTTGCATCTTGAAAAACACTGGAATCTGCTAGATGCCCATCAAAAAGATCTAAGGCTCTAATTTCTCATGCTGTCAATCGGGCATGAGTATGCCTCTTCCAACCCCCACTCCTTGACTGGCTCTCAGAAAGCTCTGCTGATAGACAGATTGCGTGAAGGTCATCCTCAAAGAACAGAGGCTCCAAGGAAGAATGCAAAGAATGACCCTTACCAAGACTTTGGACAGAGAGGCTATCTGTGAATCAATGCATGTCTGACACAAGGCCCTGTGTGTCCAGCCTGTCACCACAGACAGCTGATGTGGTGGAAAGGGGCCTTTGACTCTGGGAGAACTTCAGAGCTAGCCCTGCAACATCACTGTAAAAAGCACTTTCAACAGAGCTTGGTTTCTGTCCACTCAATTGGATTGGTATGTCTGGGAATGTGGGCCTTGGTCTTTTGTGGTTTGCCTTCAGCCATTTATGTAAGCAGAATTTTGTCATTTTTACTCCAAGAAAGCAAACAGGCACCAATTCTAATCCAGCAAAGGCAACGGCAACCAAATCCAGGCCACGGTCAATCAAAATACAATAAAGCCGATATGAGAATTTGCACTGAGCACTAGGAAACAGCTCATGTATCCACGGCAAAATCCAAACCTGAGATTTATGACAACAGTTGTAGATATTCCTTCCAAAATCCCAGCCAGCTTTCTGATATAAAAACCCCTTCAATGGAAATGACAGGCAAGGGTGGGACAGTCATCTCACTGCTCAGTCCCTTAAAATGTTGATGCCAAAGACATCAAATAATGCTCTCAGATATCGCAGCAACAGGGCTTTCAACTGGCAGTACCTTACAAAAACATTTCTGAAAGTGAACAACACGTGTCATATGAGAAGTACAGCTGTGTATAGCTTAGTCACTATAGAGCCAACTGTACATAGTGCCAAGTCAGCACAGAGCAGCAGTATACATAAAGAAGATCATAAAGAATAATACTTTAATCCATGCATTTTATACTAAAGATGCATCCACTAAAACAATGCTATTGGATGTTTCATTCAAGCAATAAAGCAAATGTTTCTGGAGTTTAAAAGCGGTCTTTAGTGAGATCCTACAGAAGAACCTCTTCTGTTTTCCTCTAGAGTCTTTCAGTGAATGCTTCTTTTGTAAATGAGATGTGAGTGTAAAGATCAAGTGTGAAGAAGTTTAAAGAATCTCCACATAATGTAAATGTTCTATATCAAAGGTTTTTCTAAGTCCATACAGCTGAGAACCATTTAGGAATCTAGTTTAGAGCCCTATTTAGAATCGACATAACACTGTCAGTAGGGAGTCTTCTTTGAAAATCCTTTCAGTACAAGATTAAACCTAATCTGTGGTCAGAATGCTTTGATGGTCTATAATCTATCAAATGTTGATGGATTAAATCCTTACAATCTTTGCAGCCAGACTAGATAAAAGTCACAGTGTTGCTTAATGCTCCATCATACAGTGGATTGGCTGAAGCTAGTTGGCAGTGAGTAGGTATCTCTTCATGCTGTTGGTGGTCCATTGTGCTGCTGACTAGTGCCTGTCAGTGAGGTAACACCAGACCACACAACCTGTTGAATGGGACTGAGCTTGGCTTCAAGCGAGCGGTGGTTCAGAACAGAACCCGATATGCTTAGATAAGCACAGCACAAGGAGGTTGGCCGCAAGAGCAATACTCAGATCCACTTGGGGAAAGTGTAGAAGCCTAAATAAGATAAAAAACGTGGTGGGCTACAGCACAATGCATACTATATATGGGGACATCTGGCCTGAGAGTGATACGTCTGGCCTTGGGTGCAAGTCCACACTCTGACTCAAATATCCCCTGCTTGTGCATTCTGGCAAACATTCCAACAGGGTGATGGCAACAGGCTCTTATTTTGTTGTGGGTTTTGCCATGCATTTGCAATGACAACATTCACAGGTGTTATGGAGAGGTCAAAGTTTTACACATGGAATGTTTTTCCAAGTCAAACAATAGTTTGGTGAATAAGCAGATTTACAAAATTTCCCAAAAATGTAGCCTCTTAAACAAGACATTTGCTTTTTGAAATCTGAGTATTTAGCCTGGAACAATACAGTTGGCTATAATGCTTTAGCTGTCCAAAGTACTTTGTAGTTTTGCAGAAGGTGCGAGGCTAATTTAGCTAACATGGATGCTTATAATTATAACCATATTACACATTTTTATCCATTTCAATTTACACAGTGCCACAACCATTTAAGTATGTTTACTTGAGATGACTTAATTCATGTGTGATCATTTAGGTATGCAGTTAGCTTTAATTACTTGTTAGCTGCTTTAGCCTTGTAGCTCAATTGCAAAAATAAAGCAGCAAACTCTGGACGTGCGCCTCCAAAACTGTTTATATTGTGAAATTAATTTCACAATATAATTTTATCCAAATTAAGTTTGGATAAAAGCGTCCGCTAAATGCAATGTAATGTAATTTTAATAATTATTTTCATTAAAAAAGTAAACAGTCATATTTTATATTCATTACATGTACAGTGACAGATTTCAAGCTTTTGTTTGAATTGTGATATTGTTTGAACAGTAATTTGCTCAAAATGTTCTGATAGCCCAAACTGATCAAAAAATGCTTGAAATTTCACTTTATGTATAATGAATATAAAATACAGTTTTTAATTGAATTATAAACAATTGAACTTTTTCACAATATTCTATTTTTTTATGTGACGCTGTATTGGCAAAATGATTACATTTCCACAAAGAAGGAAATTGTGTAAAATGGATTAACCAAAAAAAATCTGGATATACAGATTGGATTAGTTTATCAGGAGGACATGTGTATTGAAAGATTTTACTCATCTGTGATAAAACTCATGCATCCAGGCAGCATAACAACTACTAAAGGTGAGCGACTTTCTTGGGGTTTGTATTTTTTTCACAAACCTGGTTGTCTGATTATAAGCACCTCTTTAATAAATTTCACTTTCCTCATCCACTTAATAATATTCCAGGTAATGTATGAAGACCAAGTATAAATTCATTCAGACCATCTCTTTTGATTTGCAATTTCTGATGCTTGTCTGGGTGATCTGAGCACTAGGCAATAAAATACAGCCAGTAGCAGCAGCCAAAAATCTTCATTTTCCAATGTGAGAAGAAATCTGCCTGACAAATCACAGAGACTTGCATCCAGACAGTAGGTAATGCAGTCTGTGTTTTTCTCAGGGGACAAGGGAAAAACCCAGACATGGCAGATCTGAATGTAAATAAAAACAGAGTAGTAAAAGAAGTAATTACTCCAGGACCCCATGTACATTTAATCAGATCCAAATACGGCTTCTAATGTGGTTTTCTGAAAGCATCTTTCAAGAGATGTACAAAGCCTAAACAATGCTGACAACTCAGTGATCACTTTCTAAAGTCCACAGAGCTCCGAAAGGAATCAATGTGACATCCGCCTCTGCTGTAGACAGCTCTGCCCCTAATTTTACATCTGTCTTTTTCACTTTCTCAAAATTTCCCTCTCTTTCCATCGCTTCCTAGTATGATATCCAGCTCTAGTAGTAGCCTAGCACAAAAATACGGCAAGCTTTTTAACAAATATTCCTGATAAGGCCCTAAAAGACCACTTTATATATGCACAGCAACAGACATTCTGTGTCTGTATTCACTGTGGAAGAGTAAAGCAGGAGTTCCAACATACATACAGTTTTAAAAGAATAGTTTGATGATTTTTTCCCTTACTTAACATAAAGCTTTGATAAAAGGTTATAATTACGTTTGTTCTTTTAGTTTTTGCATGAACAAATCTAATAAGTATGGGAAGTTTACAACAACAATTAGCATTGGCTAATTTTGCATGCATCATTATGCTAAACTGCATCAAGATGTTAAGTAACCTCAAATAAACTTGCTAATGTGGTTTAACACTGTATGAATTACTGTTAACTATAAATATGGTAAAAAGTACTTTGCATAGCTATAAAGAGTGGCAACCACCTGGAAGCCTGAATTCTGTTAGCATTTTATTTTTTAGCTTTTAATGTTTACATTAGGCTTGTATTACTAACTTAAAAAAAAAAAAGTAATCTCCGTCCTCACTGATTTTGAGGTTGACTGTTTCCTTTGAGAGCTGCACAAATAGGCGTCAGACTTTTGTATTTTTTTTACTTTTGCAGGTAAAGTTTTTTTCTTTGAATATAGCCATATAAGGCTGGGAAATTTAGGGGTTTCCTCATACAATTTGGCCAATTAACATCAATAGTTCCGTTTTTACAGGTGCATCAAAACAAGATTCTAATATAATTGAAAAGTTGGTTTGGGGAGCCATGTCATCTGCTGGTGTTGGTACGCTGTGTTATATCAAGTCCAAAGTCAGTGTAGCTGTCTGCAACATTTTAGAGCACTTCATGCTTCCCTCTGCTGTCAGGCTTTATGGAGATGTGGATTTCATTTATCCAGCAGGACTTGGCACACTGTAAAAATACCAACACTTGGTTTAATAACAACAGTATCATTGTGCTTGATTGACCAGTAAACTCACCTTTCCTAAAGGCCACAGAGAATCTATGGGGTATTGTCAAGAGAAAGGTGAGAGACACCAGACCCAACAATGCAGACGAGCTGAAGACTGATATCAAAGCAACCTGGGCTTCCATACCAGCTCAACAGTGCCACAGGCTGATTGGCACACTGCACTGATGAAGTAATTCATGCAGAAGGAGCCCCAACCAAGTTTTAAGTGTATATGCTGTACATCATTTTCAGAAGGCCAACATTTGTGTATTAAAAATAGGACTGCGAATCTTTGGGAATCAAACGAATCGATCCAGAATTGATTATTGGGGTCACAAATCGATTTTCTTCCGATTCTTTCAAATCGAAATGAAATACTTTACCGTTGCAATTTCTGCAAATCGCCCTTTCAAGCCCTTTCTTACCCGGCCGGGTTGACGGTAAGATCCAAAGTGTTTCCAAATGGTTGCTTTCAAAGACCGCGGCTTGGCTTGCATGCCTGTACATAGCCCACGCTGCTTCCTTGTTTTGCCTAGCACTACGGTGGCTGAGAAGGTACATCCGCACCGGCAAAAAAAAATTATTTTTTGAAAACGAGAATCGATTCTGAAGCGTTCAATGTGAGAAACACGATTCAAGTTCGAAGCGATTTTTTCCTGCACCCCTAATTAAAAACAAATTTTTAAATTGGTCTTATATAATATTCTAATGTTTTGAAATACTGGCTTTTGGGTTTTCATTGGCTATAGGCCATAATCAACATTAAAAGAAATAAACACTTGAAATAGACACTCTATGTGTAATGAATCTATATAATATATTAGTTTCACTTTTTGAACTGAATTGTTGAAATAAATTAACTTTTCAATGATATTCAAATTTTTTTAAATGCACCAGTACGCTCGGTAGAATAAAACGTTATCAGACTGTGGATGTTCTGTTGGGACTGTATTCACTGCAGTGAAATTGTGTTGTGTACATGCTGTATAGGCAAAAAAGCAGTGATGGAATGTGATGGAATTTTGTTGAAGTGTTACAGTGTAATAATGTAATGTTTGCTGTTTGTGAGGTTAAATAATAGCTTAAGTGTCTCTTATAGTAAAAGAAAATCTGCACATGGATTATAACTTACAGACAGCAGAATGGGTGTAACATGTAATAAATCACAATACATACAATTATAACCTGATCCACTGTTGTTGCTGTTAATTGTAGTGTTTGAAATATGAAATATTTTATGCAGTTTGGAGTTGGTGATGCACCTAAATGAAAATTTTTGGCTGAAACAAAATGAAACATTTGGCCAGATACTGAATATTGAACATGGTTCTTCATTTATATAAATTATTATAAAATTAGTAAACTATTTCCCCAAATAAGTCTTGAAGTCAGGAATGAATGTCTGTACTTTAATAAGTTGGTTTGACATCATTAAGTTTAATAACATAAGTTATTAATAAACAGATAAATAGATTATTATTTTATATTTATATATACATCTTAGATAAATGACACTAGACAATAATAATATGAATATGTATGAAGATGAATGTATGTAATATTGCTAATATTTATATTTTAAAAAATGAAACAAAATCATGAAAATGGTGGTTTTGTGTGGCATTGAGTTTGAGTGTCACTGGATACAGATGGTAATTATGAGACAGTCCCTAACACTACATGCCAAATTCATATTCTGGCTTCATCATAACAAGTGTAGTTTAATAAAGGTTGTGGTCATAGATGTACTTTCGCTAACTGGTGAGGAAATGCAGAATACTGAATGTCAAACAAAATTTTAAACTAACTTTATTGCAGTAAAGTTACACTCTGGTTCATGTCTGTGGCCAGGAACTAGAAAGGTAACCGTGTCATTCAAATTGTCAGTGTTGGTTATAAATTATTCAGTCTTTCCAGTTATTATTATTTGTACAACATTGAAAGTGTTGTTTTTTGCCATTTTCAGCCAAACATTTTGGTTCCTGAATATTCAGTGCATCCCTACTTATTGTCTCTACAAACAGACACCTATGCAAATATCAGGAAAGGACTCTATCCAAAAGGTCACTGGCCATGACAAATAACAAGATAGCATGGGAACCATATGACAAACCATATTACAGATTTCTGAACCTCTGAATGTCTTGCTGAACATTCACTGGATTTAATTCACTAAAGTTATCTGCAAAAAAAATCTTCGGCATGGCTTCCCAAAACACATTCCAGCACCATAAGGACTCCAGATACGGTTTTGTATGCATGATTCCAGCGCAGCATCCCCCAAGGGAAGGACAGAAACATAGCCCTAATCAAGTTTAATGTACTCAGCAAATCACAAGCAACAGTTCTGGGACTTGAAGCAGCTTGGCTAGTTTGCATTGTCAAAGCTTGGGAGTATTCTGCCTCATTAGTCACAAGTCTGTGCCTCACAGCTATCCACTGCTGAGAGTATGAGTAAGACTGCATGTGTATGTGTGTACAGGCTAGCATGTGTGTGTATATATGTGATCCATTACAGAGTCTTTTATTAATGAACTCCCTGAATATGCACACTGTTGTGATGTCTTAGCTGGTTCATTACGACTTGTACCCCAAAGGCTTTGCTAAGATGGCTCTAACTCACCCTCCCACTCCCTCCTTCCTTCCCTCCCCTCTCTTCCTCCTTCGTTCTCCCTCTGCTCCTGCACGCTGCCAGGACTTGGCAGAGTCTTCGCTTCAAGACCTTCTTGTTAATCAATTAGCAATAACTCTGTGGAATGAATGGGGCCGAAAGGAAGGCATCTTTAAGGAGGATATAAAAAGCAGCACTAAAAAAGAAAGCTTGATTGAGTTAGTGAATCATATGGTCACAGGTCAGCGGAGTGGTCTGTCTGAGAGTGCTGGGAAGAGTGAATGTGAGTGTGCATACATGTGCATGTGGGTGAGAGAGAGAGAAAGAGCAACAGAGGGAGAGTTACTGTCTTTGGAGAGAGGCAGTGAAACAAAGAATGAGAATGTTTATGTAAGCACCATGTGTCCCGTTAGGCCTAGTTCACACTACATGATTGTAGCCCAGTTTTCCAGTCACCAACAGTTTTTTGTAGACTGTCGACAAAAACCTCTGCTTGGAGGTAAATCTGGGATTACTCGGCACTCGCTCAGTTGTGTGGTGTGAACTGCTGAAAGACGCTCACGGAGGCATCGCCGATTGATCACCAACGAGTTACAGGCGCCCAGGAAATATTTGACATACTAAATATATGATCCAGTCAGTGACTGTGAGTCAAGAATAGTAACTACATACAACCAATGAGATCATGCAGAGAGAGAACCACGTGACCACTGATGCAATCTCTCTGTTATTGTTATTGTGACTGCACTGCAGAAGTAATGCAGTTAATTATATCAAAGATCAATGCAATAGACAGATGAAATAACGCTGGCGACAGGTGGGACTATCCTGTGTTTGAACTGAACAGACAAGTATGTTTTCATTTATTAAATATTTACCTCCAACTCTTTCTGCAGAACAGTCAGTTCCTGCTAGCCTTTATCCATCTTGTCATCAATATTCTTTCCTTTTTCTTCTTTCTTTTGTCACTGCAAATCAGCACATTAACGGCTTGTATTGCTTGTTTCTTGATATCCATTTTGGAAAATAGTGCATCTGCTGCATGGCATCAATAGTTCTCACACGTGTTAAGTTCTGTTCTCATGACAAAACATGTTTTTTTGAGAGCAGCCAGGTTAGACTGCAATTTCTTAAGAAAAAAATCTGGTCATTCATGACCCCGTGTCGCTGACCAGTCATGTAGTGTGAAAACCACAACAACTGAAAGACTCGCAATTACAGTTCAACCAGTTGTGTAGTGTGAACATCACATTATGTGACTGTGGCTGTCTTTTTTTTTACACAATTAAACACTCAATTACTCATTTAAAAATCATTTAAAAATGAATCAGTTCATTCATTGACTAAATGAATTATCAGGCATAGATTAAATTCTCAGACTGGTATCTCTTATAGTAAGAAATAAAATGATGGGTGCACTATTTTATATGGGAGTTTAAAGATTAAATGAATTAGACTCAATTAAATATTTGTACTGGATTTGTTAAAGTTCAATTAAGCCCGTTATTATTGTTTAACCTTTTTATACTTTTATATTAATTGATTACTAAACAAAATCTGCAGATTACTAAATGTATAACATAATCAAGAATGACAGTTTACAGGTGACTGTGTAAAAGCCTCTGTGCATTATTTGTATATAGACAAGAGTGGTAATGACAATGTGACCTCTGTTTGGGCATGTGTGTCTATGGAAGAGGGCAACCAGTGATCTGTGAAAGCCAAACTTAACCTGGTTTTCACGGGAACTGCACAAAGAGCAGTTGAGTGAGTGTGTGTGTGTGTGTGAGTGAGAGAGAGAGAGAGAGAGAGAGAGAGAGAGAGAGAGAGAGAACAAGGTTAACCTGAGGACTCTTGCTCTCGCTCAGCAACTAACAGTATCAGTTCAAAAACATTTTCAGTAAAGCCAAGGTTCACCATCAGAAAGAAAATCTTCATAAACATGTGAAGCAAACAATCAGATTTTTCATTATTTTCTGTGTAAACTGCAAAAGTTATCTTTCCATGCTTCTTACGAACATCTCCAAACTTCAGTCTTAGAAGGTGATGCATTTTCTGCTTCTCCCAATCCAACTAATCCCAAACACAATGATGTTGACGTAAACACCCATAAAATCTTACTTCTCAAATGTCCAGTTAGTCTATTGTCAGTTTATTTTCCTTTTCTCAATAAAGGCATTGAAAATGAATAATTATATATATGTAATGCACTTTTTATATGTCTCTGACTTGGTATTTTCCTATAATTGTTGGCGATGCAAGTTCCCACAACAAGATTGCACACACAGATACACACACACGCACACGTCTGTAAACCATTCCTATGTGATCCGGTTGTATTCATGGTAGATGCACAGCCATGCGCAAAATCCATCATGTAACAAGTCAATTAGCGTGCATAAGCGGAAGTAATTCACATTTACACTGTTACATGCCTGTCCTTGGTGGGGACAGCTGCTTTGTTATAACGATCCTGGGTCACAGCATAGTGAAGCAAAACAAGGCTGGAGAGTTTGCATGAACAAGGACATTCTTGCTGGCTGAGTCAGTGTGATTTAACAATTAAAAATGCTGTTCAATAACATCCAACAGCTGATTCTGCTGGCAACAAAGCCTAACATTAAAGTTATGAACATTAGCTATATTAACAATTTTTCAATTTCAGCTTTATATACAACATGAATTTTTGAAAAAATGACAAAAAGTCAAACTGGATTCACTGTCATTTCAGCTGAAATCACTCCATCCAAAACATTTCAGATGGTATCACTTTTAAACAAAGGGATTACTGGTGTCTATGGTGGATATGCACTAAGGGATTGGCTGTCAGTTTTTCCAGCCTTAGTCTTAATATTTAGTTCAGCCTACTTTGCCTTTGGACACTTCAGGCCAAGATGAGGTATTAAACGAACCGCAATGTTGCATTTTTTCCTTCAAGAGTCATCGCTCATTAATCTTAGGTAGACCATTCAGGGACTGAGTGATTGAACGAGTGAGTGAACGAGAGAGATGAACAGAAAAAAAAGATAGAACAGACTTAAAGTCGGCAGCCTCTCGTCATGTCAAAGGCTGAAGTCTTAAAGGAAAGAAAAAAACAAAAACAAGACATGTTCTTACAGAGAGAAGCTGTAATGAAGAGGCTCCACCTTTTGCTGGTTGAGCTCGAGTTTGTGTCCTGGCTGGAGTCAGGAGGCTGGATCCCTGTGGCTCATGAATCATGTTGTCTAAATCACAGAGCACAGATTGCCGCTAGCTTGCCGCCCACCACCAGCTAGAGTCGGATTAGCTCCAGCACAAGCCTTTCGAAGAGCAACCTCACCTCTGCTGCTCTTCTCAATAACAACAGGCACAGGCCCAACCACTTACCATGCCAGTCTGCAGCTTTCTATCTAATTTGCTCTATGACAAATGAGTTAAGCCCAACCACAAAGCAGAAAAGGTTTCCAGTAATTGCAGGCGCACGGTTTGGCCTCATTTTTTGGTCACCAAAGTATTTCTGGGGGCTTCGGTGGTCTTCCATAGCCAATCTATGAAAATATACGGCCATGTGGATTATACGTTTTGGAGCAAACACACTCCACAATGAAAGAAGTGGAGGTAGCCACAGAGCCACAAAATTCAGAGCATACAAGCTATGGCTTTGAGGAAATGCTTATGAAAATATAAAGTTCCTCACTCAGTGTGGACAAGAAGTGGTATGGCAGGGAAAGTCTCTACTGTACTCTTTCAGTAGGCCAGGCAGAAACTCAAGCACTGTGAAGCTTACTCTATAATCTCACTTTCTGAGCCAAATAAAAGCCTAAATCAGGACTACTAAAGAGGGCCACCTCAAAAACTAATTACACTTTGGGTGCAACTATTCATTAATAGATTAATCAGTTATTTTAGCAGCATGGTGACTTAGTGGTTAGCACGTACACCTCTCAGCACTGAGGTCCTGGGTTCAAGTCCCCATCTGGGTGGAGTTTCTATGTTCTCCCTGGGTCTGCGTGGGTTTCCTCCGGGGACTCCGGTTCCCTCCCACAGTCCAAAAACATGGAGATCAGGTGAATTGGATACTCTAAAAAATTACTCTGGTGTGTGAATGAATGTCTGTGTATGTATGTGTGCATGTATATATATGTATGTAATCTGTCCTGGGTGATCCCCCTAGAGCTCAATGCAGTCCTCCAGGTGGACGGTCACATCTGGTTGAGAGTACGCTGTGCGAGATTGGATGCTGCTTCTCGTTGGTGTGTATGGTTGAGTGTGTGTAAATGGAGTGTGTTGATTGTGAAGTATCCTTGGGTCTGAGAAAAGTGCTATATAAGTGTAAAGTTCATAATAATAACAATAACAATAATAATAATAATAATAACTAGAAAAGTGCATTTCCTGAAGGAAACGCGGAATATTGCACATTGCTAACATGACCCACAAGCTAAGGTATCCCAATTGGTTTCTAAGGTAATGCTTTGGTATTTGTGGTGGTTGCTATGGCCCCCAAGGCGGTTGCTATGGTCCCCAAAGCCGTTGCTATGGGTCCCAAGGCCGTTGCTATGGGTCCCAAGGCGGTTGCTATGGCACCCAAGGCGGTTGCTATGGCAGCCAAGGCGGTTGCTATGGCAGCCAAGGCCGTTGCTATGGGCCGCAAGGCGGTTGCTATGGGCCGCAAGGCGGTTGCTATGGCACCTAAGGCGGTTGCTATGGCACCCAATGCGGTTGCTATGGCACCCAAGTTCGTTGCTATGGCACCCAAGGCGGTTGCTATTGCACCCAAGGTGGTTGCTATGGCACCCAAAGCATTTGCTATGGCACCCAAGGCCGTTGCTATGGCACCCAAGGCCGTTGCTATGGGTCCCAAGGCCGTTGCTATGGGTCCCAAGGCCCTTGCTATGGGTCCCAAGGCCGTTGCTATGGCACCCAAGGCCGTTGCTATGGCACCCAAGGCCGTTGCTATGGGCCGCAAGGCGCTTGCTATGGCACCCAAGGCGGTTGCTATGGCACCCAAGGCGGTTGCTATGGCACCCAAGGCGGTTGCCGTGTCTCTATGTGAAAATGAATGGGAAGAACGAGGGATGAAAAGATGACAAAAAGAGAAGTGGGGGTCAGTATGGCCCTGCACTAGAGCTCTCTTATCTGTCCTGATGGTGGCTGTTGGGACACAGAAACTCTGTGGCTTGAGTGTATGTGAAAATGAATGGAAGTCAATGGGAGGAACGAAGGAAGAAAAGATGACAAAAAAAAGGAGTGCGGGTCAGTATGGCTCTGGACTCGAGCTCTGTTACCTGCCATGATGTAGTATATCGATTTTGGTTGTTGTCGCGCAAATGGAAGCGTGGAATTTGGTATGGCCAAAAATGAATGGAGGCTAAACATGGCAAAGTTTATGTGATATAGTCCCGTTCGGGGACTCGTGTTTAAGTGACAACAAAACTGGGCGTGAACAAATAAACAGCAAAATAACGGTAGGGAAAAAGCAGGGTAACTGGAGGTAAGTAAAAACCGGTATGGTTTAAGGTGCGAAGGTAAACGCGCTGTTGTTGGTT